>PVKB01003750.1:0-179000 GCA_004027205.1 Ctenodactylus gundi
GGAAAAAGCTGTACTCTTTCTACAAAGAAAGTCTGCCTTTGATTATTCCCTTGAATCATTCTCTTATCTCTGCCCCAAACTGTATGGTTTGGACAATCGCATATTATCCAGAGGGCTGAAGAGAGTCTAAGGAATTGTGGAGCTCTGAGGATGGAGAGGGAACAGAGATCTGTAGGATTTTAGAGGCAAGATGCTTGATGATTGGTGAAGCCACTGCTGGCTTTCATTAGCAAGAGACAGAGTACTTAGCAAGACCTTGCAAAGGCCAAACTCTCAGGCCCCTGACCTTAATGGTTTTTCAAGAGCCCCAACACATTCCTCCAACATTCAAAGGCCTTTATCACCTGTGTTAGTACAAAAATTCTCTTTTTTTCCACCCTCCATTTCCTATATAGTCCTTGATTAATCCATATGAAATTACCTGAAACTCACATGACATAGAAGACAGATAGACCAACAGAAGCTATGTGTTTCTCCAACCACGCACATCTAGTACCTAGCACAGTCCACCAATAGAGGCTTAATAAGCACTTTCGGAAAAAATGAATTCCCATGTATCCACATGTATAAGAGGGACAGCCTACCAATCAATGATCACAATCTCAAGGCTCTGGCACAGCAAGAGTAATTAGATACTGATGTCACATTAATAATAAATTACTTCAGTCAGCAAATAATCTGACTCCATTTTTACAAATGAGATGTTTTTTAATCTTATCCCCTACTGAACGGTTCTCATTTTTTTCCATCTTGCTCTCTTAAGACAGCAATACGCAGCGGAATTAGAGCTGGAGCTTGAGCTATTGTACAACGGTCAACACTGTGCCCCAAATCTCAGGACCCACCTTGTCGGGAGACAGCTCAATGTAATATCAGGCAAAAGAAAGAAAACTGTGTGCACATGTTGTGACATTATATTCTGGAATATACTGTCCCATTACCATATGTATTTAATACATGTTATTCAAATCAAATCAAATGAACCAAGATCCTTAATTTACTTACATACATAAATATGCACATTATGCTAGATAACCAAATATGTCATCAGACTTTCTATGTATATTTTCAATATCTGAAACTATGATGAGAGATTTAAAATTCACACATTTATGGGTTTATTTCTTCAGAATAATGTAGTGTTTCTAAATAATTATTAGTTACTTTTAAAGCAATGTTTAAAAAAGGTATTTTTCATAACAAAATATACTTGCCACTGATAAATAATGACACTGTGATTCAACTGCTAATATTTCAATTTATCATTTTATTATATTTGTGTGTGTGTGTGTGTGTGTGTGTGTGTGTGTGTGTGGTACTAGGGATTGAGCTACATATTTAGTTACAATTCCAGTTCAATTTTTATTTTTGTTTTTCAGACAGGATCTTCCTAAACTGCCCAGTCTGGGCTTGTACTTGTGATTCTCCTGCCTCTGTCTCCCAGGGTGCTCTAGAATTACTAGCAATCACCTCAAAATACAGACATATGTTATATAAATACAACTGCACATATTCATCATGGTGCATTATTTAGTGCTTTTTCCAACCATCCATTATTGCCTAAGAAAACATCCCAAAACTTAATGTATTTAATATAGTTAATACATAATATATTTAATGTATTCTGTTTCTTGCTTCATACTCATTTACCGTTATTTTTATTTTATTTTATTTTATTTTATTTTTACTTTTTAAATGACCTACTAGTTCTCATGGCCCTGTGAACTGAGTAGATTCTACAACAGCTCTTGCTTGGAATCTTTCTTATAGTTGCAGTTGACTGCTGTAGCTGACATCAGTGGAAGGTTCAACCAAGCTAGATACCCACAGTGGCTGGCAGTTCCTGGCAGCTGATCAGCAGTGAGCCTCTCTGGCCTCTCCCTATTTCCAATGTTCTGATAACATGATGGTTGATTTTAGGAGACACAGACAAAAGCTAAAAGCTCCTTATTGAAGTAGTCTCTAAATTTCAAGAGTATCACTCAGGTTTGCCTCCTGTTGGCCAAGCAAGTCATTTGTGAATAGCTGGGGTTCAAGGGCAGGGGGAGGGAAGAAACTGATGGCACCAACTTAGAATACACCTTATTAAAAACTATGATTCCAATTAATATGCACTATGTTTTAGATGAATAGTATGCAGCTTTCTTCTACCTCTCAAAGACTTCACAAAATACTGAATGAGAATATCAGTACCATAAAAATACCAATAAAAGAAACACATCTGATGCCTAGGGTCTGTTCAGTTCCTCACATACCAATGTAACTCTACTCTTGTAACTTTAAACAGAGTAAAAGTCAGAATTTTTTGTCTCTTTTCTCATGAGATAATAAGCCTACTCAATGAATTTGTCAAGAGAATGAACCCCATTTATTTTAAAATTTTAGAAGTTACTTTGAAAATTTGTACTCCAGTAAATTTATAAATCAAAAAGAAATAAATGAATTCCTAAACATCCATCAATCACCAAAGCTGAATGATGAAGAAATTAAACAATTGAATAGGCCAATATCTACATATTAAATCAAGAAAATAATAAAAACACTTCCAACCAAGAAGAGTCCAGGACTTGATGGTCTCCCAGAAGAATTCTATAAAAAAATTAAGGAAGATTTAGTACCAATGCTCACCAAACTTTTTCAAGAACTTGAGAAGGAAGATTGCCCATCTCACTTCTTGAAGCAAGCATAACTCTAATTCCAAAACCAGACTAACACCCAACTAAAAAAGAAAACTACAAGCCAATATCCCTAAAGAATATAGATGCTTAGCAAAATGGACCAAGAACAAAAGACTGACCACAGATGGTGTGCCTCTTATGAAATACAAAAATAACACAAAAGGCCCCAACATGAACAGCAGAGTAAAAAGAGAGGCAATGGTCAGATAGCTAAGGAGTGAACCTCTGAAAAGAGGATGGATATAGACGCTCACTAACAACCAAAAGCCCATGGTTCTAATGTGCAACAAAATTTGGAATTCAAGTATTTTCAAAAAAAATTGTTAAAATTTAGGTCATGTAAATTTTTTTAATCAAAATAAAATTTTAAAAAAATTTACTTCTTACTTTCAAAGTCCATGGATGAATATCCAAAGAACCAGTCATCACATTGTAAAATTCCTGGACTAGAGTCCCTATTTTACAAGCATTGTTTGAGATGCCAAAAACGTATCCTAACCAGGGAACTTAAAACTTTCTTTGCTTTGCTATATTCAGAGAGCTGACTAGCCCATGAGCACAAGCTAAAGAGAGTAAAAAAAACAGAGCAGACTGCCAAGTGAGTTGATGACCATCAAAAGAATTTTCACAAAGAAGAAAAAGAAACAAAGAAAACGATGCTGCCAGTCCCTGAAAAGGAAGTTATTTTTCAAATGGTCTGATTTTCCATTTTACAAAGGAAAAGCAGCTTGTTGTGATAGAATAAGAATGTTCAATTTCATGCAGGTATATATTCTGAGCCAAATAAAATACAATGGTGCCTTAAACTCATTCATCTTACACGATTCATTGGCAAGGCACAGAAAATTCCCTAAGAAATATGTGAGTGTGAGAAACAATAAAAGATTTACTAATCCTAAAACTGAATTAAAGATGTTTCCAAAGAGTGGTAATAAGCCATATCCTCTTGTCTCCATAATTCAGAACTGATGAAATTTATAAAAATAATAAAGTTTAGAAAAAATTGAACGTTTCTTTGAAATCATAATGAACCTTAAAAGAAGTCATTAAATTTGCTTTGAACTTCTTTATCTTACCTAAATACAAAAATAAAAACAAGTGAGTGTGCTGTTCAAGCACTTAACCTACACAACCTTGAGCCCACTGTGCCTTCCTTTCCACTCTTGCAATTTACATCTAGTAGCTGTTCTTCCCATCTCTCTTGTATGTGAAACACTGCAATAACCTCCAAATGCCCTTCTAGGCATCCTGTATTCCTCTGTGGCTGCTCCTCTAGTCCACCCACACAGAATTACGTCCAGCCCTTGTCAATCGTTAGTTCAAAGATGTCTTTCATATAAGTTCCTTAGTTTCAAACTCCATGGCCATCTTGAATGAGTCACCTGTGTATTTCATTTGGTATCAAAGTCCTTCCTGAGTAGGTTTCCTTGCCTCCAGGGTTGCCTCCTTCAGTGCTCGTTGGAGAATGACTTCAGTAAAACAACTTCCTAAGAGATAAATCTCTTCATGTCATTCCTTAAAACCTAGCCAATTATGTTCAACAACACAAATTTTTGGGATGCCCATCCTCAATCCCAAGTCAGGTCATACTCATGCATGCACCCTACAACTTGGCCATGGGGACAGGCCACTCTATCTGTGTGGGCACCTCTCTCACTTTGTTCATGCAGTCAGATTTGTTTAGCACATGTTCCTCCATATTCTTCAAAATCCAACTAAACACCCCCCCCCCCCCAAGAATCCTTAGACTCAATTCGTCATCTCCCTACCTGACACAAGAAACTTGCTTTTACATCTATCTTCTAAGCCTTTAATGCATGCCTCAAAATGTGTTCATGGTAATTCCAAGCTGTGTCTTGTCCTTAAAAAACCTTCTATTCTCAACCAAGGCTGGCACTCTATTCTTGCAGCAAGACAAGTTCTTGTCTTTTCTCCTCCATAGCATCCACCTTTCACTCTCCCTGCCTAAGATCTTCACCCATACAAGATGAACTCTTTCCTTCAAACACAAGATTACATTGCAACCATATGATTACCCTGATGCTTTGGTCAAATTTTTTCAATAGTTTTAAATTCTCTATCAATATACACCTAAAAACTCGGGATAAATCTATCAATATACTCGATTCTGAGCCACACACTATAGCTTAACCCAGAGACCCAGAATCTCACTGGATGGTGTCTGGGGACTACACAATGTGCACTAGACTGTGTTAAACCTGATAAATTCTGAATTGCCTGAGGATTAGGAACAGGAAGACTCATGAAATAAAAGTAACAAAACATAAAACAACATAAAAGGCCTTGTTATTACTTTTAACTCGTAATTCCATTGAATTTTGTAAAAACTAATCTGGCTCCGTCTCTGAAAAAGGCTAGAAAGACAGCTCTGATCTTAGAACCCTAAAACTTGTGTAAGCTAAATGTGTATTTAAAGTGTTGTTCAAAAGGCAGTTTCCAAAAGAATTTTTTAATTGATTAGGGTGCCTTCCATGTTGAAAACTAAAAGTTACTCAGCAAGACGTGAGGTTTTGTATAGTAAATTGTGATCAAAAAACAATTTTCTTTTTAATGTAATGTTTACAAAATGGGTATTTTATGACCATGTGGCTCAACTCAATAAAAATGAATGCTTTGGTTCAATGTGCTTAAAACAATAATAACAAATTTCCTAATTTCTAGATGATCCATAGTTCCTAAGTTTAATGTATTAAGTAGATTTGAGTCAGTGCACATCAAGATCAAAAGTTAAGTAACTAGCATTTATCCACCTCAGCTACAACCTGGAATGGTCAAGAGGACCTAGGAGACAAAATAAAATAGAGATAAGACGTAATGACTCATTTCAGGAGCTAACTTGACTGGATTAAGGAGTACCTAGAAGACTCATAAAAAATTATTTTAGGATGTGTTATAACGAGTGTTTCCAGAGCAGGAACTAGTTTCACTGTGTATGAGTGATGTCCACTTAGTTGGGGACCTGGACACACACACACACACACACACAAAATCATGTCCTCCCTCTTTGCTGTAATTGAGATCCATTCACTTTTGCTGGTAGGCATAAGGCTCCTAGGTCTTTGAACTCCAGGAGTAATACTCCTAACCCCAGAACCTTGAGTTCTCAGGCCTTTGGATTCAGACTGAGAACTACATCATTGGCTTTTCTGGTTCTGATGTCTTTGGACTTGGACTGAAGCACTCTGGTGGCATCCCTGGTCTTAAGCTTTTCCACTTGTCAGTGTCCATAATTAAGGGACCCCCATCTTTCTTCTATGACCCCTCTCATATGTTTTACATACACTGTATCAGTTTTGTCTGACCCTGACCAACATAAGATGGAAGGATCTGGCAACATGCCTAGGATATCGCTAAGGCTAGAGCCTTGGGAAATGTCACACCACTTGAAGATATTTTTTAAAGGTTTAGTTTGAAGTCACAGTGTGCAAACTACGAGAACTTCTAAAAAGAGGATCTGCTCTCCTCAAAAAGCAGTCTCCCCCAACACTGAAGTAACAAAAAAGCCCATGAGTAGGAAGAGAGGAGAACTATTTAGAAGATGACCAATGACTCCTAAGTACACTGTGCTCACTGGGCCCTTTCTCTCCAGGCTCTGGGAAACTGAGCCACACTGCACAAACCAGAGCAACATGGCCTGGGACCACATGCAGCCTATAAATATGGGTGGCTTCTTCACCGAACGGGGGAGCTAACTGGACATGACGTCTGTGAGTTTCTGCGTCAGCTCTCAAGACAGAAATTAATCTAGACCACGAAATGAGAGGAGTTTTCCCAAAAAACCCTGGACAGCTAAAAATAAATGACTGCTTTCGGATGTGGAAAGTCACAGACAACTTCACCTCTACACTTAACAATGACAAAAAGCTGCATAATTTCTACTCACTGTTTTGGAACCTAAGATCACGAAATACTTTCTGAGCTAAGTTCATAAATCAAGGAGAAGTGGATGGCAAAGGGACAGAGCGTAGAAGTGTCTTGCCTTGTCTGGGCTTAGAGAAGAGGTAGCTGCCATAAAACAGGCTATGGAAACTAGGGGAATTTGAAGGAATTCTAAACTCTTGAAGCTCTTTAGGCTCCAGTGATTATGTAGATGAGAGCCCTGGGTACCTGGCACACACCTGCTCACTGTTTCGTTTCCATGACTCCAACAGGTGCACAAAAGAAAACTTAGGGGCAGGCATGGTCACTCAGAGAGCCGCTCCTATGGCACAGCAAGGTTTGAAGTGGAGCAAGAGTGTGAGAAGGAAGCCCTCTGCTTCTGTCCCTGCATGAGTACAAGGTGGGGATCAGCCACTGCCAGGGAACTGTACAAAACTGCCCAGGCTACAAACATTTCTCTCACCAAATCAAAGCCTTCTGCTTCTAGTGAGGTATGAGACATCTGCCAGGCGTTGGATCTTAGCTTGCTTTGACAGAAGGCAGAAACCATGTACAGAAAAGTGGAACAGAAAACAATTTGCCTCCTGAGAGCAGGCACAGGCCCTCTGCCTCAGCAGAGAGACAGAGCTCTGCCTACCCAGCTACACCTCTACTGGCTCCTGTTATAGGAGGGCATGAATCCTGCTCTAGTCCTTGATCCCTATAAAGCAGTCTGTTGCTACTGAAAAGATAATGGAACCTTACTTGTAACCCAAATCACCTCAAATGACAGAGGGTGACCCTCAGTTGTCAAAGCAAGAATGGCCAGAAAACATACTTGCTCTCTAAACTTGTAATGTTCAATAGAACTTATTGTGGTGACAGAAGTGTTCTACATTTGTGCTGCGCAATATTGCAGACGGTACTCACATGTGCCTAGTGAGCACCAGGAAGTGGCCTGTATAACTCCAAGGGTATTTTAAATTTTATTTAATTTCATCTAATTAACCTTAAATGGTGACATGCAGCTTAGTGGTTAGGGCGCTGCAACTCAAGCCCTTCGATGGAGAGGCAGAGGTCAGGATTAGAAGCCAGAACATTGAGAAAGCCGCCAGCTCGAATCTCGGGTGCACACACAACTGCACCCTCTAACGCTAGGGCCCTCTGGCTAACCCGAGTCCGGTACTAATGACAAACAACATGCACGGATAAATCACTGCCAGAAGAGGATCAGAGGAATGAGGGCAGGAGACAGGATGCTCTGCAGCAAAGGCACACCTGGCCTGTTTAAACCTGATGATAAGGAAGAACCCTGGGTAAAAACCCGGATTCTCTTGGCCTCTTAGAAAGGGCATGGTGATAGCAGGCCACCAATGACAGAGCTCAGAGCCTGTGATGAGCCCACAGCAAAAACAAAACCTAAGTCTAGCTCAACCACTGACCAGGCTGACTCAGCCCACACCCTCCCAATCTGGCAGAAGAAGAAACGAACTCATTCCTAGTAATGACTCATTCTCCACTATCCTTTGTGCACACAGCAGACACTATAGATGCATGAAAAGTAAAGCCCCTCGACTCCCACCACCCACGAGTAAGACAGAATAGCTAATGTGCTAAGACGCAAGGATGGACAACCAAGTGGAAGTAAGATAAATTTTAAATAACTATACTTAATACATCCAAGATTCTAGTGAAAAGACCATAAGCATGAAAACAATGAACAGGCAATTTCAGCTGGAACACAAAAACTGCTTTTTAAAAGCCAAATGGAAATGGTGTAAATAAAAGCTATGATATTCAAGATATACTCTTTCAAACAACAGACTGGACACAATAAAGGAAAGAATGAATGAAAATGAAAATATGTTCATGGATGTGGGGAACACAATGTTAAAAAGAGCAACCAACAATTAAAAACAAAAAGTAAATAAGACAAAAAAATTAAAAAAAAAAAAACAGAAAAAAGGCCCTTGGGACATCAAACAGTCTCAGAGTCTAACACACATAACTGGTGCTCCAGAAGATCAAAACAAGGCAAAGCAAAACAAAACAAATCAAAACAAAACAGGACTTAAGAAATATTTGGCAAAAAGTAGTTGAGAATTTTTCAAAGTCTAACCAAAGATAACAAACCACACATCTAACACCAGATACATACAAAGAAAAATACATACAAGCACAACAGAATCAACACACAGAAAACCCAGAACAGGGAGATTCCACTGAAAGCAAAGAAGGGATCCTCAGCCTTCACCTCCAGCTCTACTCTCCATCTGAAAGGAGGCCAGTGACTTTTGCTCTTTCTTCCCCCCATTTTATTGATATGTATACATGCAAAATTGTGCACATATGTATCTTGTCAAGGTGACAAGGGCTTTCCCACTCTCCTTCTGTCCCTCCCCCTACCCTCCCCACCCTCCCTCCTCCCCCACCCTACCCCCCTGTTTCACTCTGTTTTTTGTTTTAAGTTCCATAAGAGTTGTGATCTGGGTATATGAGAGACCATTCGATGTTTCATCTTCTGCTTCTGACTCACTTCACTAAGCGTGATGTTCTCAAGTTTCTTCCATTTGCCTGTAAAAGCCTCCGCGCTGTTGGACTTTATTGATCCATAGTATTCCATTGTGTATGAATACCGCAATTTGTGTATACACTGGTCTGTTGATGGGTAATTTGGTGACTTTCATATTTTAGCGATTGTTAGTTGTGCAGCTATAAACATGGGTATACACAGACCTCTGTTGTGTGTTGTTTTGGCCTTTTTTGGATATATTCCCAGGAGGGGTGTCGCTGGATCAAACGGGATATTTATTTCTAGCCTTTTCCCCCCCACATTTTATCGATATGTATACGCGCAAAACTCAGGGTTTACAATGAAGTTGAGCATTTTGTGCACCTATGTATCTTGTCAAGGTGACAAGGGCTTTCCCACTCTCCTTTTGTCCCTCCCCCTCCCCCCTCCCTTCCTCCTCCCCCACCTGACTCCCCTCTTTCACTTTGTCTTTCATCTTAAGTTCAATAGGTGTTGTGATCTGGGTCTCTATATCAGAGAGACCATTCGATGTTTCACCTTCTGCTTCTGGTTTACTTCACTAAGCACGATGTTCTCTAGGTTCTTCCATTTGCCTGGTCTTTTGAGAGCTCTCCATACTGCTTTCCAAAGTGCTTGTACAAATTTACATTCCCACCAGCAGTGCAGGAGGGTTCCTTTCTCCCCAGAGCCACCCCCCCCCAGCACTGATTACTATTTGACTTGTTGATATAGACCATTCTCTCTGGAGTGAGATGGTATCGTAGCATTGTTTTGATTTGCATCTCTCTTATAGCTAGAGACGTTGAACATCTTTTCATGTATCTACTGACCTTTTGTACTTCTTCCTGAGTGAACTGCCTCTTCATTTCATTTGCCCACTTTTCAATTGGATCCTTTATTTTGGTTGGCTTACTTTTCTTCAGCTCGCTGTATATTCTAGTTATGAGCTTCTTATCTGAGATGTTGGTGGTGAATATTTTTTCCCAGTCTGTTGGTTCTCTTTTTACAATGTTAATATTAATCTTCTACAAAGGGGCCAAATGCATACACTGGAAAAAGGACAGCCTGTTCAACAAATGGTGCTGGGAAAACTGGACATCCTCATGCAGAAGAATGAATCTAGCCACACACCTGTCACCATGCACTAAAATCAAATCAAAGTGGATCAAAGACTTAGACATTAAAAATGAAACACTAAACCTTCTAGAAGACAAATTAGGCAAATTTCTAAAAGACATAGGGGTAGGCAAAGACTTTCTTGACAAGACACCAAGAGCAAAAGAAATTATTCCCATTATTAACAAATGGGATCTTGTCAAATTAAAAAGTTTCTGCACAGTAAAAGAAAATACTAACATTGTAAAAAGAGAACCAACAGACTGGGACTTTTGGTCTTTTAGCAGAATCCTCTCCCACACGTGGGGCTCTCAGTGGATACTACAGACAATAACCACAACGAAAGGTTTGGTGCTCCTTCCCTGTGATGCTCATGCAGTTGTGAAACTGAGGGTGCAGACACTTTAGGTGCACCTAAACGACCTAAAAAACGGAATTTACTGCATTCTATAATTGCCACTATTACTGATGTTAGAATAGAGTTAAAAGCTTTTGAAATAGGACAAAGCCTAGGCATTAGAGCTATCTGAATACTAACTAGAACATAAATAGAAAAGTGAAAGAAATGTGTGTGGACCAAATGTAAAGGAATCTTTGTTTGATTTGAGCTTACAAATAGCAAAATACTACTGGGAAAACATAATCTAGCAGAGAATATTTCTCTATAATATTAAAAAGTCTATCAGTTCTTGATAATGCTAGATGATAAATTTGCAAAACTTTTAAGAAGTTAAAATGCTACGCAAAAAACATCTATGTTTATTCAATGCTTAGGAAGCAGGATTTAACCTGAAGCTGTCTGGGATAAAATGTAATACAATGAATGAAAAAAAAAAAAAAGATTTTGAGGTAAGGCCTAAATCCACACGTATTTACCCTGGCTCTCTGGCAGTTCTCTGTCACACTTTGACTGGACCTTCTCTGATCTGCTCTAAGCCCTCTTGGACTCCCCAAGTCAAGGGCTGGGATTTTCTTTCTTTTGTGCAGTTAGTGCTCAAAAACTCCTGAGAGGTGCCACCTGCCGCTCAACACAGGGAACACAGTGTCAGGATCCTTGTACAAAATTACAAGAAGAAGAAGAAGAAGAAGAAGAAGAAGAAGAAGAAGAAGAAGAAGAAGAAGAAGAAGAAGAAGAAGAAGAAGAAGAAAAGTGACAATCTTAGATTGGGAGTCATAATCTGTTTAGCTTAAAATATATGGGAAAGTACAACAAAGCCAGAGGAATGAGACAAAACCTGAAAAAAAGGACAAAGTACCAGACTATGGAGGTGCCGTCTATCGCCAATCTGACTCCAATAGCTACTTGTTTGTGTCTCCATTTCTCGTTTTTCAAAATGGAATAATAACACTAGCTCACTCATAGTCTTTATTGAGCTTAGCAAACACATCTAGAAGTCTTGAAACTACATGGCACATCGTTTGCTTTGTGTTTATTTGGATTTATTGTGTGCACACACATGTGTGAATGTGTGTGCATGTGTGTGGTAGTGAACTAGATCCTCAGCCTTTTTTAAAATTTTGAGACAGGGCCTCACAAAGTCGTCCAGAGTAGGCTTGGATTTGGAATCCTGCTGCCTCAGCTTTTCAGAATGCTGGGATTAAAGGTGTGTCCACCATACCATGCTGAATTGTGCTTAACTATTAGTATTATTCTTGCTAATAAGAGCATGCTAAAGTAGAAAGCATGTTAATTGAATTAGAAACATCACAAATTCTTGGGAAAACCAAAGCCAATTTTCCTCTTTGATGATACAATCATATCTGTCATCAGCCGTCAAGTCAAGCCATATAGTAAGTACATCTTGTTAACATAAGGGAAAACGAGGAGTCCCTGCCCATATGTTGGCACCTCTTAAACAAATACATCCCTGACTCTTTTGTGCCAGCTGCTCGTATTCAACGTAACTTCCTAAGCCAATCTAAAACAAACTTTAATAAAATTCATTATGAAATAGTTTGAACACTGTAATTTAGTATTATTAAATTAGTACTATGTGTTTAACATTCTCCACTTGAGCATGTACTTGTGCCCTATTTCTGTTATTCATATGATATGAAGGTGCTACTATGGAATAGAGTGGGAGATTTGCTGTGGACTTGGTTCAAGGAGTGGGGTAGCATTCCCTCTTCTCCACTGCAAGGACTAGTGTTTTAATAAGAAGGCCCCTGAGGATGTCTTCTGTGCACCCAGAACTAAGGTGGAAGGATAATGTATTATTTCACTTAGAAGGGTATTATTATGTGTTTTCTCTAAAGTTTTTATTTTATAGCTGAAGTAAAAAGTGAATTATAAGAGAAGTCTAATTTAGAATGGTTCTTAAGGAGATCAGGCATGTCTTTTAAAATACGGGAAAATGTGTTAATTTGTATACTGACCATAAGTACTTTTAAAAAGCTAAATTGCAAAAAAAAAAAAAAAACCTTTGTGAAACAAGATGCAATGTAAAGATGTATAGAGCAAAATCAAGAACTAGTCTCTAAAATGAGATAAAATTTCTATGTGGAAAGTTCAGTTCATATAATGTCTCTGATTGTGCCCTAAACTGACTAAACTAAAGTGTAAAGTTATTTGTCTGGATATAGAGTAAACTTTAAACTTAAAAAAAAAAAAGAGGGACAGATGTTCAAGCCTGGAAAAGCCATATATAACGGGATGACAATAGTCCAGGGAGAGGCGCTGACAGCTGAGGAGCAAAGGGCACCGTCAGTACACAGAAGTAGACGCAGCACTAGGAATGCCCGAAACGCACTGACTCGCTCTTCTGTGTTTTCCAGTTCTCCTGATAAATTATCTGCAATGTCTTCTGTGCAAATACACTTGTTTATAAGTATTACTTAGCTGCCAAGTACTGACAAATTGCCTTTCTTCAAGAATATTCCTATTACTGGTGAATATTCTATTATACAAAAACCTTTATGTTTTCCTAGGTTTAAAATGTTAAAAAGTCAATTTATCTGGCAGTTTTCATTTAGAACTCTGAAACTGGCTCATAATTCAAAGAATTAAATCCTTCTGGAATCTGTATATTTTCCTTTGATTCGCCGTTTAAAATTTACCTTTGAATGAACATCATGAAAAACACAATTTCAATTGTGTTGCGTTCATTTTTTAGCAATATGAAGTTACATATGTTTCTTTTGCAATCGCTACGATGGTTTGATCCACGGTAATGAGACAGAATACGATCTTACCCTGGTGTGAGTGCGAATATGCATCTTCAGTCCGTCATTTTTGCTGAATCCTTTTTCACAGTAAGGACACTGATAGGGACGCTCACCTACAAATAAAGGAAGTCTAGGTCAGAAAATTGGAAAGAGAGGAGCTCTCCCCATGCCCGCACTATCCCTCTTCCGGGCTCAGGGCTCGGGCGCCGCTTGCGCTTCTCCAGGAAGGGCTCCAGGTGCAGCTGGGCAGGCAAGCCTGGGTGCTGCAGCGAGCAGAGGCCGTGGCCCTCTGTCTTGGAACAGGACGAAAGCCCAGACAGAGAACATGCAACATTCAGAAATAAGTCACCACACTGAGGTTTGTTCCATATTCCTTTCAATATCTGAGTGCAATGAAATCTCTTTATGATCTTGTTAAAAGTGTGTCATATTAATTAATTTGATTTTTCGGCTCATTAGAAAGACCTTTTTAAATAGATTCATTAATAACTTTGTTAACAGGTTTTCATGCATCTCAGAACTAGCAATGTTAAAATAATTTCAAAAAACTGGTATATGGAAACACAACCACTTGTATTTAAAATTCATAACAATTGACCCATACATTGTGATATAGCCAAGCATCTCTCACATAAAAATTATCAAGTATACAACAGCCAAGAAGAATTTTTAAGACAAGAAAGGACATATGTGCACATCACATTTTTAAAGTTTTGAATGTGAAATGGCAAAAAATATGCAAAAATATAATCTCCAAGAAAAAATCTGAACATGTTCGCTTGTCAAAGCTAATTATTCAGAATGGACAGTAGCTCAAAATCACTAATTTGTTTATTCTTCACTTAAGAATGTACTGACATGACTGGATACTAGATCCTAGCTACATATACACACCTAATATGTGCCTTCAAGAAATATTATAAGCCTTCTGTCTGCCTGACCTTCCCTTCAGAGTCAAGCTTCTGACGGAAGCACCTGCTCTTTACTGTTCCATGCCCCACTGGTTCTAACTTCAGCACCACACACACTTTCAGAGAATTCCCTGACCGGAGCCAACAGCCAGTTCGTGGTGTTCAACCCAATGACCACTTTTCAGAGAAGGCCTTTATTACCCAATCCTTGTCTCTGGTACTGCTTTATGAAACAGGCACCTACATGATGGAATCTCAAGGCCTAAAAGTGGCACGTGGGCTTTTGCCATGTGTTTTCAGTGGTAGCATCATTGGAAACTGTTATGGTAGCTGAGTGGCATTTTCTGGCTTCAATTTGAGATGAGTCTCCCAAGACTCTCTCTTGTTACTGGGCATTGTGAGGGCAATGACCATTCACAATGGAATCAAGCAAGCAAAAAAAAAAAAAAAAGGGGGGGGTGGCATAAGTAGAATAATCTGTTTGACAAGCTATCTAGACTTGCTAAGTTCTATAAGAAAATATCAACCTCTTCACCAGATAAGGTCACCTGGATACCTATGATAGCTACGACTGCAGGAAAAGTCATTATTGTTATAAACAAAGTTATAATAATCAAAAGTTTACAATAATATCCAGGAAACATGTAATTTTAGCTTAGGTGAATCTTATCCCCTTGTCTTAATTCCAAACCTCTACTCAGCCCCATTCTGCACATACTCTCATCTTCCAGAGATCTTCTTTGGATATCTCACTGTTCACTCCTACTCAGCATGCATTATTCTGAATCCATGACTTAGCTTCTGATCTTCGGTGCCCATATTATTCTGCGCTCACTGGTTGATTCGAATTCATCCAGTTATCAATTAAGACTGGTAGCAAAAGTGTACTGAATACAGCATTCTGTGAAATGAGTAAACGTTATCTGTTCTTGACACACACAAGGGGAGTAACTATGTGAGCGGATGGGACATGCCAACTGGCTTCAGAACAGTAATAATTTTAGTATCTATGTGTGTCCTATAACATCATGTATACTTCAAATATTTACAATAAAATGTATTGAAAAAATAACAGCGACATCCAAGGTTTCTGCTTACTCATTTTTCCCTCATGCAGGCTCACACCTCCTATTCTGCCAGGAGGCTTTTCTCCATGAGGATTGGTAAGATTTAGATCTGAAATGTCTCTCAGGAGTCTCTTGCATTCAGACACGGGGCTTTCAGAAACTTATCAGATCTTGAGGGCTTTGCACTTAGGGCAGATTCAGCCATTAGTGAGTTCACAACTGAATGGACCGTTAGGAGCTGCAACCTAACTAGAGTAGGTGGGCCATGGGGTCAGGCTTGGTGAGCAGCTTTCCTCCACCATGCCACATAAGCCTTGGAGCTGGCTAACCATTGACTGAAATCTCTAAAACGCAGAGATAAAATAAACCTCTCCTCCTGTAAGTGGCAAATGCAAGGAATCTGTCAAAATGAGAAAGATGACCCACACAAGCATGATGACAAAAGTAACAGCAACAACAACATCAGTGGTATTATCAGCAACTCCAGCAAAAGGACTGCAACAAGAACTGCCACTTACTGCGTCCATAACCTTGTCATGTTTCAGCATATGCCCAAGAAGAAAAAGGACTTGAAAAAAACATGGTAAAAATGCCAACACTAATGGTGGTAACACCTGCATCACAGAAATACAGATAATTTTTAAATTTTCTTGCTCACAGTTTTAAAAAATGTTTTAGATTTTTAAAAGCTAATTTTAGTTTATTAATAGACAACACAGAATAAAGACAGGTAGCCTCACTGAACCTTTGAAAAATGGGATAAATTATTGTTACCCATAAGGACAGTGACCAGATTATATATTCAAGTTTGTGTAAGGCAGACTCTGGTCATGCCTGTTATCCACACATTAAAATTAATAGGTGGTTAATTTTATGTGTCACCTTGACAGAGTAAAGAGTTCTCAGGTAACTGGTAAAACATTGTTTGGTGCACATGAGAGTGTTTCCAGAAAAGATTATCATTTGAATCTACAGATTACACAAAGTAGAACTGCTTTCACCTGTGTGGACCAACTGCCAGTCTGACAGACAAAAGAACAGAGACATGGAGATGACTCTCTACTGGATCTGGGATGACATCCATCATTTCTGGTGCATGAACTCATAACTACTCATTCTTGGCTTTTAGTCTCATGTTCTTATACCAGTGAACCCTTAGCCCAGCCTTCGGCCTTGGACCAGGTTCCTCCATCAGCTCCCTTAACTTTCAGGATTTGAACTCATTCAGTTACACCAGTCTCTTCTGGGTCTGAACTTGCAGGTGGAATATTACAGGATTTCTTAGCCTCCATAAACATATGAAACAAATTTTCAATAGCAAATCTCTCTCCTGCTACATATCTAACTCCCACTGGTTCAGTTTCTCTGAAGAACCTCAATACAATATTATGTCTTTTACTAGGCCAGGGTTCCAAAATTAGGAAAATAAAAATATATGATCATTTTTACTAACTGAGTCATATTCCCTCATTCATAAGTTTAGGTCTTAACCCCCAAGTACTCAGAATGTGGCTTTCTTTAGAAAGTAGGTCATTTCAAATGTTATTTGAGAAGTGTGGCCCTCTTTTCAAATATAATTGGTGTCTTTAAGAAAATATGTCCTAATGAAGGCAGAGATAACACCATGTGAAAACTGGAATTATGCTGCCTCAAGCCAAGAAACTACTGCAAGGCCCGGAACAAGTCTTTCCCTAGCACCATCTGGGGGACCATATTATGGTCCCAGACTCAGAGTCTCCAGACCTGTGAGATGTATTTTGTTTGTCTGTTTGTTTTTGTCCTTTAAGCCACTTAGTTTGTGTATCTTCTTATAGGAAACTTACACAATGCCCTAATCACATCGTGGCAATTACTGTTATCATTCACACATCTCTCTACTGACCATAAGGCCTGAGTGAACTGCTCAGCATAGGAAGCACCTATTTCTAGGTTACTAGTCACACCCACTCCAAGCCTGGAATCCAGGAGACAATGAAATGTCGTATTTGGTACATTTGGCTAAGCTGAATTTTATTCTTCATTCTACTATGCAGAGTACACCTTTAATTTTAAAATACATCATCAGGTAATGGGCTTTGGTAATTTTTTTTGAAAAGTACAGGATGTAGTATACAAATAGCCTTCCTAAACTAATGCATGACCTTCAGTCCTTCCTTGGTTAGATTAAGTTTAGGAAATACTTTTCAGATTCAAAAGATACAGCTATCTGCTGTCCTATACAGTATGCAATAGAAAGATGCTTGTATAGTCAACATGCAGATAGTTATTAAAGTTGTATGCCTAATTTTCACATTAAAGACAAATTGTTAGCCTTGTTTTTTTAAATTATGCATAAAATACTACCCATTTTTTTTCAAATTACTGAGGAGTATGACTTAGAAAATACATTTGAAATGATTGGGATGAACAAAAGCTATCAATTTGAATTATCCAAAACCCTGAAGACCCTTCCCCTTGAACATGGGAAGGATACAGACTCCGGAGTACATTATGACCCATGTCCAAACGACTACTAATTTTTTAATACCTCAGGTAGATTTAGACATCAACTATCTTTATTCACTTAAACTAGTCAAAACGCTCAAATTCTAATACAAAAATTAATCTTTAAATTAGCAAAAAAGAAACAGCTAGCTGAAAGAAAGATGAGATGGAAATAATAACAATAGCTAGAACAAGTATGTCCACTGCAGGCTCTGCTCTACAGTTCAGGACGCTAAACATATATGAACAATTTGAATTCTTGAAGCAATATTTTTACCTAGGTATTCATATTCCTAGTTTATAAATGAGGTAAGCAAGGCACAGAAAGGATCAGCAATTTACTCAAGATGATATAGCTATCAACCACTGAAATCAGAGTTGAAACCCACCTTTAAACTGAATGTCATCATATAAATTAATAACATGGCTAGCACTTTGGTTTAGACTTTCTAAAGTCATACATCAGTACAATTTTAATTAAAGACATTAGAACTCTAGCTCTCACCAGAATTATTATACTAATATTAAAAAGTAACTTGCAAAACACTGTTAAGAGTTTTTAAACTAGCAAGCATTTTAATAATGAAATGTCATTATCAAAACTGTATCTCTCACAGTAAGAGGTAACATTAATCACATTTGTCTTGCTAGTAGATTTAGGCATTCTTTTAGCTATCAGTCTTAATCAGGAAAAAGTAGTGCAGTGGACATCATAGAAGGGTATTATGTCTTAAGGCAAGTCCTAAGTGAACATAATATGTATATAATACTGAGCTCTTTCCAGAGAAACATATATCTCACATACACCACTGTGAGACTTAGCTACCAATAATCAGATTAAATGAGCATATCAGCATAAAAATATTGAAGCGGCAATAAAGACAAGATAATTTTTCTCTTGACTAAGAAAATTCATGACTCCTTTGCATGTGTTTCTTTAGATGATGTCCTGACATTAAGATTATAATTCAGCATACTTTCTTCAGACACATGAAAAAAACAAACAAAAGAAGATGGTAAATAAAAAGGGTTGATTTTAAAGAAGATACTTTAAGATATCTGTTTACTCTTTTATTTTGTGTATTTAAGGAAAACACTTTTAGTGACTGTCTTTAGCTTTAAGAGTGTAATTACATACCGGTGAAATTACATGTATATTAAGAAAATGAAACAAGGAAATCGGTTTAACAAAGACCCACGGGCTGAGGAAATGAGGAGGAGAAAAACCTCAGCTGAAGTCCTTAAGAAAGCAGACAAGTGAATGAATGCAATTTCTTGATGAATTTCTTTCAGCACACTATTTCTTTCTTCTTGCTAACAGCATCTTTGAATTAGAAGTATCAAATAAGTTAGTTTACTTGGCTTGAATTAAGTGTTTCAAAATTCTCACTGCTGGCACCCCTGAGATAGTACACATTCAAATTATCTGAATGTGTGTTTGGGATGCTCAGTATCCAAAGCTTCTAGTGCTGATTGAAAGGAACATCTGGTTGCCATACGAAGCGAAGCATCTTATCCTGGTCCAGCCTGGACCCAAACAAGTCACCTCGAGTCTTTGACAAAGAAAATGCATTATGACAGTAACCACCCATGGGGCAAATATGGCTAAAGACAATACAAAAAAAATCACATTTTAGCTTAAGATGTGCTTTTAGATTTCTAATTTATTGACACTGGCATTGTTCTAAGCAATACAATTTTAATTAAGGACATTAGAATTCTAGCCCGCACCAAAAACATTATACTGATGTTAAAAAAGTAACTTTAAAAACACTGCTAAGAGTTTTTAGACCAGCATGTATTTTAATGATGAAAGGATCCTAAAGCCAGAAAGCCACTGAATATCCTTCAATTATTAGGGAAACACCTCAACAACCAAAATCTTGACACAAATCCTTTCTAAGTATCAAGGTTTATTTAACAAAAAGTTAACCAAGAAAAATCTTTCAAGCTACTTTCATAGAAATTATTAGGCCATGGGTTTAAGAAGTGAACTTGATGACTCTGAAAGAGGCTAATTCTTTGTACTACACACATTGTGAATGAGTAGAATTTAGTAACAAACACGCTTCACACTGAAGATTAAAATGTGCACCAAATGGTCAAGATAACAAATTGTATGTGATAATTTATCACTATTTGTTTAAAAATAATATAGCCAACGTACCCTTTTTAAGATTTTATAAACAAATAGAAATATTTAATATTTAATGTACAAGGGGGCTGGAGGAATGGCACAGCAGTTAAAGCACTTGCCTAGTCTTTAGTGCAAGGTTGTAGGCTTGATTCCCTAGCACCACAGAAGCAGGCCTGGTGGCACACACCTGGAATTCCAGCACTCAGGAAGCTGGGGCAGGAGGATTGTCAGGAGTCCAAGCTGGCTCCGGCTACATAGTGAATTCAGGACCAGCCTGGGATACAGAGGGAGAACCAGTCTCCCAAACAAACAAACAAGCAAACTAAAAAAACCAAAACCGAAACAAAACAAAACAACACACAAAAAAAACAATGTAGATATACAAATTTTAAGAAATTTTTAAAAAGTAAAATTACACTTTCATTAAGTACTTTAGTGACTTTTATCCTGTTATTTACTACATTTAATAAACAATCTAGGCAGATTTAGAGAATTCATAAATACTCTTTTATAAATATTCCAGACTGCTCTGATATGGAACTCTAATTTCGAATAATGGAAAAGTGTCCTTATTTGCTGATACTGCTAAAAGGTCGGACTTCAGTGAGAATAGTCATTAATTTTTCCACTCAGTGGTTTTCTGTTTTGAGGAATTTCTACCAGTACTTGTATTTAAACCAGTATTTATGAGCACTGTTTGTGAATCCTCACCACAGTGTATTCAGTAGTTACATCTAAGTATCCAACACAGGACACTTTTCATAAACAGTGGCAGCGAGGCCAGAACAGGAGTTTGTACCTCTGAGGGAGAAAAAAAAAATCACTTTTCCTCTAAAACTAGACAAGCTATAAAATCTTCCTCAATCTTAACACATAGGGCAGAGCCATAGAAAAACAACAAAGAAGTTTTTCTTGAGTGTAAAGAGGACAGGAATGAAAGAAAGAAACTTATTAGAGGAAGTCAAATTTTCAGTTTTCTTATCGTGAACAAAAATGATGGTGGCAGATGGGTTGCTCAGAGGCAGAATGTGTGTTCTGCATAGGTGAGGCCCTGGTTCACTCCCCACAACCCCGGCTCTCTAAAACGCTGGTGGCTGCAACTAACTAGAGGTATATTAATACTAAATAATTAATGCTATATAATAATTAGCCAATAGATAAAGTTGTTGAAATGCAGTTAAAAATTGTTACTTTGATCTCTGTACTTCTCTGGATGCCAAATGTTAAAAATACGTATAATTTGAATAAATGGTGGTATATTTCAAATAATCAGTGTAGTTGAATCTCTGTGATTGTATTACTAATTCATAAGGTAAATTATTCTTAACACTGTATTCCAGGAAAAACGCAAGTCTTCCCCTCCTCTCTTGAAGCCTCTTATCCCAACCAATGGCAAAGTTTATAGCACTGTAATGTTTGCAAAAATTTAGAGCCATCAACACTTTTGAAAAAAAGAAAACACAGATAATGATATTATGACAGCCAAAATGAACATATCCCTTTATGCTACTGTTTCAGTTATTATAAGCCCACAACTAACTGGGTGGAAAATGATCAAAGATAAAATAAGAAAGAGGAAAAACAGATACAGCCTACTGATGCTCTTAGTGGTTACAACTTGCTTGATTTGTCAAAATAACATTGAGAGAACAGGAATGTGCGGCTTATGACTTCACCTATGAAGACAAAAAGGTTAATTAACATTTGTTGGGGGAAAATCTGAAGCGTCTGAGCAGTGATACTGAAGAAAGCATTTATTTCTATGTAGATTCCACACTTGATTATTTTGGTAACATCAGATCATCTGTGGATTAATTTTAAATTCAAGACATTTGATTTAACCTAATGTTAGTTATAAACCATTTAGAAAATGAATATAGTGGAATAAATTTCCTTTCAACATATGAAGATCATCTACTTCCTACAAGAACATGAACCATGCTTAAATTTTCAGTTGTGTTTATAATTAGTTTTTTATTAATAATGTCATTGTTATCCTACAACTACTTGCAATTATTTCTAGGTATTCTTGTTATAATGTGGAACAAATATTATAAAAAGAATTATTCCCTTTTTAAAAAAGTACTAGAGACAAAAAAGAAAAAAAAACAATGCTGAAAGCCAAGTGTAATCATATTATAATACAATAACCCTTTACTTCTAAAATGATTACAGGTTTTTACCAAAAAAAAGTATTTCCAAAGACAGTGATTTATTACTACATCCAAGTAACAGTGTGCAAGTCGGGCTGGAACAGAAGTGCTAACACAGCCGGAATCTATTAACACGGAAAGTTACTTGGAACTCTAGGCAAGTAATTAACCTCATGGCCCAGAGCTTTAAAAACCCAAAAGCAGTTCCTAGAATTTCTTTCATAATTTATGAACAACCGACGGAATTCATGTCATAGCCTGTGGATTCCCTTGCTGAATGAACCCCAGCTCTCAATGACCTCAAGAAGCTATAACCCCTCATGAGAATGTGCTCTCCAGTTTCAGCTGACCCACAAAGTGCCATCTCTGTCGTTCCAGCACAAGAAACCAGATGATAAATTACAGAACTGCTGGCCAGACACAGGACCACATGCCTGCCTTCACCGACGATGACAGCAGCGCACCATACATGCACCTTCGCTCGCCCCAGCTGGTCCTGCATGACAGCAAGCCCTCATCTATATTGCACAGATGATCTGCATCCTGACAGTAACATCTATAAAAAGATAAGCGTGATGACACAGGGAACAGAGAGGCAAACAGGGACGCTAGTAAGGCATAGGCAGGAGCAGGAAAACAAAGCACATCCACAAGCCAACGGGGACAGCTGGCACGACCACCCGCTACACTACGCTAGGCACTATGCACAGTAGGCCTGCCATCAAAGCAACACTGAAGTTAAGACTGTCATATTTATTTTTCAGTTCATAAAACTAAGATTTGAAGAACTAAATTAACTTATTAAATCTCACGTAGGAAGAAAATAAATGGAGTTTGAAGCTTCTAACTTGACTCCCAAATTCATACTCTGGATATTAAATAATAAGGTATTATAAATTGTTACTTTTGTAGTGGGAAAGTTTCATTATATGCATTCTGTTAAACAAAAATGATAAATTTTAAAAAGAATAAAAGAATTGTATGAGTCTTATCAATTCCTTATGATACATTTCCAACAATTCCAAGAAAATGCCTGAGAAAAACCTATGAGAACAGCAGATTCCATGGAACTGATTTTGCAAGATGGATCTAGTGTCCTTATAAAACACGAAGCATGGCATTATGATAACCCCAGCAGATGAAGGTGAATTTCTTCCGGGCGCTACCTGGAGGAGCTAGGGAAGAAACGCCACACGATACAATCAAAAGAGAAAACAGAAACAACACAACAAAATTTTATTTATGGAATACAAGTCTTTCTATGCAAAGAAATGGGAGCTGGGAACAAGATGACGCTACACATCTGGATGTTCATAAACCAGCTTGGTTGCACTAAGGTGGTATCTGCATACACGCGGTGGATCTCACTGAAATACAACACCTGAACTCTTGTTCCCCCAAATTACTTTTTTCTAGATGCATTTGCCCACTCATTGTTAAACGTTAAAATCTCAAATATGAGAAAATACTGAAAGAATAGTACAATGAATACCACTGAACTTCACTTAGGTTTAATATTGCCAAACTGTATCCATATTTGCCTGCTTATTCTCATGTCTGTTTTCCACTATGTATTTTTCTATGCCCTTGTACGCCATAAGACAGTAAGAGACATTTCATAACTAAGTACTTTAGCATGCATATTCTAATCAGTTATTTTCATAATCATAACATATAGTTAATTTATTTTAAGTGTTTACTACACTAGAAAATTACCATTATAAAAATTAGAAAATTACAAAATTAAAACTATTCTTGTTTACAACAAGTAAAATAGCTTCAGTTAACAATTTAGTATGTAATCTCAAATATCTCAAATACCTTAGTATACAAATGCTTCATTTCTATAAAATGATTTTCATAATTTTTATTTTTTACTTTATTCTATTAATATACTTACATCGTTTACTTAGTAATAGATCAGCTTATGAGTATACTACAATTTACTTAAACAGGCCCCTCAATGTTGGCTATAAGCTCTGTCTTTAAATATCTTCTTCTGGGAAAAAGACAGTGTTTTTTATTCATAAAACTTTATTGTCCTGAATCTCGTTTAGGTTTAGAAATGAAGCACTCTCTGATTATGTCTAACACAGAAGGTATTACAAATCTGAAAGCCAGGAACAGGTATTAATGTGACCGGCCAACTAATTTATGAATGGTGATGGTGGAAATGACTATGGTTTAATTTTAAGAAACTAGAACTCAACACGGAACCCAAAACTAATTTTTTTTCAATTCTCCTTTAAATATTTATTAAGATGACCATTTAATCAGAGACATAACCACTTACAGAGCACTTCTCCAAAGTTAATATTAAGATTACAGTCATGCTAAACATGATCTTAAATCAATTTCTTTTATGTGGTGCTAAGTATCAAGAGAGGAGTCTTCACCCTGTGAGACATCTCTAGGCCAATTTTTATTTTTAATTTTGAGACACGGACTTCATAAGTTGCCCAAGCTGGGCTTGAAATCTCGATTCTCCTGTCTCAGCTGCTTAGAGTGCTGGGATTACAGGCCTGTGCTCTCAGGCCCAGTTAAAGGGAATTTCCTACAAAAGTCAAATTCATAGAAATAAATTATTAAAATGTCAATATGTTCAATAAGCTAGGATTTTGATAAAACTAGAAGAAAGGATATTGAACATCACAATTCTCATTACTGCTTTAAATAAGAAACCTACAAAAAAGGTGGAAAGAATAAGACACACAATTATTTCATTTAATAAAGGCTGACCACACAATGTCAATGAACAGAGTTCATTTAACTTGGGAAAAGCCATCCCAACAAATGCTGATGGGATAGAATTTTAGGGGCTGTACTTATTATAACTGACCACTTATTATGAACCATCACTAAGTCCTTTGAAAACATGATTTCATTCATTCTTCACAAAGAAACAAGAGATAAAAAGAGGCTTAAGGAATACACATAATTTGTTCAAAAGTACACAACTAGCATATGGTAGGGTCAGAACATGAGCGGGAATCAGTTGTTCTCAGAGCTGCAGCCCATTCTGTCATGCAAGGCTAATCCCCCAGGTAGAGGAGGGCAGGGCTGGGTCCACTGAGACCTGTTCCACCAACCAGGGCAAGTGCTTACTGGAGAAAGTAATGTAATCTCATCACAATTCCTAGTATCTTGAATCTTTACTAAATGATTACAACTATTAGTGCAGTCCTCACTGATAGGATACTATTTCAGCAAAATTCTATGTCTTAGTTATGGTTTTGTTGTTCAGACAGAACAACCGTCAATTTAAGGCAGGAAAGACTTATTTTAACTCACAGTTTCTGAAAGTCACAGACCATTTGTGGGCAGTCAGTAATGGTGGAGACATGTGGCAGAGACAACAGTGGGACAAAGAGTTGCTCACAGCACAGCAGACATAAAGTCAAGTATAGAGGCAGGTCTGAACCAGCTCCCAACCCTCCAGGACAGGCCTCAAGCATCTGCCCCTTCCAGGCAGGCCCCATGTTCCAACAGCAAATAGTTTTTGTAGGTGATCCACAACATCTAAATACCTGAGGCTTTTGGGGGACACTCCACATCCAAGACACAACATTCTGGATTTGCTACCCACAGGCGGATTTTAATGTTGTGAAATATAGCTGCAAATAACCCCAAATTTGAAAAACCTTAATTTTTCTACTTACAATCATAAATATAACATTATTATCCCAACAGTGAACAGTTCCTACACAAAAGTTGAGTCAAAGATGATGCACCTCCTACTCATCAGCTGCCTTTTAAAAATCTAGATTCCAGCAAAGGAAATGACAGGGGATATTAACTTGCTTCATGAGCTCAAGAGCAAAATCTTGAGAATTTATTATCAGGAAAGTCAAAGCAACAGTTGGACACCATCTCAGCCTGAGAGGGTCCCCACTGTATTCTCGAAGAATGGCCTGTGTCAGCTGGGTCCTTATTTGCATGAGTCAACATATTCTTTTCTACTCCTTCCACCGTACCTATTTCCCCTCACACATACACACTTTTTAATCTAAGTATTTATCTATCCAGCATTAATTCTCAAAGCACGGCTCCTATGCTTCTGCAGAATCGCTAAGACTCTCCCAACATCTGTCAGGTCAAACCTACTTTCATAAGATACTATTAGGTTATTCACCTTTCCACCATGTTGACATTCACATCAATGGTACCAAGTACAAGGAAGAGAGACTGCTGGTACTTTGGTGTGCATAGAGTGATGGTCTCAAACTGTAATTCTAGTTTCTCCATTTCCCCCAGCCATACATTCATGGTAGAAATAAATGCCAGTTCCACTTGAGAATATCCTTGAAAAAATAAAAATTATTATTTTGAATAAGACCCAACTGTTGAGTGACACCTTTTTAATATTCTTTGTGATAAACTGGGAACCACGCCGGGAGTTCTCAGAATGCACACGATGGTACAAAAGTCATCTCAGAAACAGCACCCGTGTGACCGAGCTGGAATGTGGAAGGCAGTGTCTTTCAGAGAACCCCACTGTTATATACAGCAAAATGGCAGCCAAACGGGGTATTGACAAACATTTACTTTTTAAATATAAAAAGTAAGCATTCCATTCCATGAAAGAATGAACGAAACCAGAGTAATTCTTACAAAATATAAGAAATAAAACAGAGCAGAAAAATTCAAAATTTTGAAAAACATATCTGCTATGATGTACTTGACAGCTCCTGCATACTCATCCTGTCTAACACGATCAGTGATGACTTTAACAAATGTGAAAGATACGCTCCGCTCGGTGAAGCAGTATTTTCTAAATTACCTGTGTATCATGTTACAGAATCATTCATGAGTAAAAGATCATTCAAAGTGTGAGACAGACCAAGTGATTTTAATGGAACAGAACAGGAAAGGTTCACTGAGATAATTTAACTTACCAAACTTCAAGAAGCCTTTTTAAAAACTACCACTTTTATTGTAGCAACAAATAATATTACAGAATTATCTGACAGACTATTAAAAACACTCTCTTAACTTCATATCTGTGTAAGACCAGATTTTCTTCAAATTCTGCAGTTAAATGTGCACTGCAGACACTGAACGAAGAAACAGGAGAACCTACCTGTGTTCTCTTAACTCAAATGGGAAGGATTTTCAGACAAGAAAAAGAATGTCTCCATTCTCAGCAAATGATTTCTGGTTTGTAAAACATTGCAATTATTTTCTACAAAAATGTTGATGCCCCAGTGTATTTTTTCATCAGAATAAAAACATCTTTAAAATTTCTTATACAATATATGGCTTTAAGTGGTCATGTGGTAAGGAGCTACAGACACAGCCTACGTGACCAAGGCTCCCCAGGGTCCACACAGCCTATATAAACCAAGGCTCCCAGAGTCCACAACCATTTGTAAGAGTGTGGTAAGGCAATGAGGTCCCAAGGAGGCCTTCCCTCTCCCACAGCCCGGTTCCCCACAGCTGCCTCAGCTGCCCTGACTGGGGACACCACCTTCCCTTATGGTCTGGCTGCTTCACTGCACCCTCCCTTCACCACATCTGAGGAAATAGCCCCTGAAGAACGTGCCACGGCACCTCCCCTACGCCACACTACGGCACAGCCACGCATCGCTAAGCCTCGCTTTGCAAAGGGTTGAATAAAATCATGCGGTTCCATGGGGAAAAATAAAATAGAGAGAGAGAGAAAAAATAATTATACAGAGCTTAAAACAGTAAGAGCTTTACTGTCTGAGTAGAGGAATATAACCAAAGGAGCCCACGTGATCCCTGAGCCAGGGTGTCGTTTGGGAAAGTAAATGGATGTGCATCACTGAGGGACAGGACACAGTAAAACACCGCTTGTCCACTCGGGCAAAGAAATCCATGGCGGGACTGCTGGAGAAGCCCAGACGCCACCCACAAGTCCACTCTCGGCAGTCACGGACACTGTCTGGCACCCAGAACGTCCAACGCAACACCAGGCACACCGCCAGGAGGCTCCCGAGCCAACTGGACACCAAAGTAACCCAGAAAAGGACTACAGAATGGCACAATTATTTAATTACTTGTGACAGGCATACAGTTCTCTTTATCTGTCTCATATATATATATATATATATATATATATATATATATATATATACATATATATTTATGCATTTGTGCATGTGTGTGTGTGTACATAATCTATCATAATGTTGTAAGTTAACTGTGTCTCAGCTTGTATCTCTCTTGTCTGTCTACCTACCCTACCCATCACCTATGAATATCTGTCTGTCTTTCTGTCTGTCTGCCTATCTGTCTATTAGGGTACATATGTTGGCTCACTGTTGCACAGCACAGCCATCAGCATTCAGATGGCCTGCTTCATTGATCAGAAGCCACATTAACAGGCCAGAATCTATATAACATTTGACACAGATTAGCTCACGCAATAAATAACAAAATCATATATAAAAGAACCTGGGTTTTCAAATATCCTTCACTTTATATTCAATATGGAACACAATTCACAACATCAAAACCCTGACTTTCTGAATATTTTTGACACAGAAAATTCCCAAATCTCAACTTCACAGAGAGATAACAACTCCCATTACGAGCCACTACAAGTTTAAGTGCTTTACTCTTTTTCATTGCTCATACTTAGAAAAATACAATAATATGTAAGCACAGAGAATCTGTTTGTTTTGTTTTTTCCTCTTTTTTTGGAAACAGGATCTTGTTCTGTAGTCCAAGCTGGTTCTGACCTCACTGCATAGGCCAGGCCAGCCTGAACTCAGAGCAATCGTCCTGTCTCAGCCTTCCAAGCACTAGGACTACAGGTGAGGGCCACCACACCCGGCTAGGTCACACAGAATTTTCAAGGATAGAATTACGTTGACCTACCATGTATTCTATTTGATTAGGTTCATCTTTTCTGTGCTGGAATTTACATCTTAAAAATGTCTTAGAGGAAGAAGGCCTTACCTTTTAAAAACAATGTGCATCAAACATAATTCAATTACATGACGTCTCGGAGCACTAGGGTAGCCGAGGGGCATCGCTTGCCCTCGTCCCATTTCATGAAATCTGGCACGCACATCTAAGTTATAACTTAAATGTGGGACAAGTGTAAACACCACAGATAGGAAGGCTGCTAGTTTCACTATTGCCCTTACCCCACTCCCACTCCCACAGCTCTGCACACACAGGAGAGAGGGATTTCTAAGGACATCAGCGGTGTCACCCACAGACTGCAGGGGCTGGCCTCAGATTTTGGATCTCTTCCTCTTAATCAGTGATGTCTTTGTTTTGTCCAACCCACACATGGTACAAGCAGCCACTAGACTAAGTGCACACGTCCCCCACCAAGGCCCTCTGTGGCTCCTGCCCTGTGGCTTTGCTCCCCTCTGCCTGCTGTTGCTTGCTCTCTTCGGCTACAACGCTGCTGAATCTTGTCTACACAACCTCTCAGCAAGAAGACTTTCCTTTCCTTCAGAGAACCCAGGGAACTACAGCTGTCATGGAAAATGCTCCATCTATTTTTGTTACATGTGTCATTCGAAGTACTTAAGTGGCCATTCTAAGGCAACAAACACTAACTTGACTTTGCATCTTTTAGCTTTAACCACAAAACTCCCAAAACAATGAATTATGCTGCACTGTTTTCCTTCCTTCGTCCACATGTAGTAGTCACAGTATTGATTCACTGGCCAACTTAAACTAACATGTCTTCCTTCACAACACAGTGAAGGCAGTAGACACTGTAAAAGGGATCGGGGATACATGGTTATATATATATATATATATATATATATATATATATATATATATATATATATATTTAAAGTCGATTATTACGGCCCTTAAGTAGGAAGGTTCCACTGGGTAATCAATTGCAAAGAAAGCAATCTCCAGCATACCAGATACCATGCCCCACTGCACCTCTATCTGGGAAAATCCTACAACACTCAAACCACATTCCAGAGACTTTCTAAAATTTTTAAAAGGCCACATTTGTGCTACAGGAGGGACTGTTTGGAAGGCCTTCCCCTTCTAAAAAAGGTGAAACTCTTATTCCTATACAATCCATCAAAATCTTATGTAAAGTAAATCACAGGTATATCACAACCAAGAATTAGGGTTTTTTTTTTTTTTTCGATTTCAAGTATTTCACCCAGTCTGTAAAAATTGTTATTCAAAATGCTTCTAAAGTAAAGAATTTCATAACACTTTATTTAAGGAAAACTAATTCTTAACCAGAGAATTTAGTGGAATAACACTGTAGTCAATGTCCTTACACAGGACGTCTCTCAGCTGCTGTCACCCCTACATCACTCTGCATACCTGTGTGGCTCCGGATATGAACTCTCAGGGTCCCGCTGCTGGCAAATTTCTGACCACAATATGGGCAGATTTTCTCCTTTTCCCCTGTGTGTGTCTATATGAGAAGGAATAAAAAGAGTTAAGGACATAAAGAATTAGGTAAATATGATTTAGTGCCTTTGACAATAGTAAATCCTTATTTTCCAGGATTATGTTTCATTAAAATGATTTAATATCACAATGAGATTTAAAAAAATTTATCATGGATATTCTCATGGGTTCAAAATACTCTTAGAATTACATCTTAGTGTTAATTTGAGAATAATTCTAAAGTTTATGTTTTAAGTCTTTATGAAACCTGCATCTAAAAGTGATTAAGTTAAACAGAACCAGTGCGTGCGAGCAAAACCACATCATCAAAATGGGGCTACAGCTGCCCTTGACAGCTGCCAAAAAATACTTTCTTTGAAGCATTTTTCACATTCTTTGTGTGTATTTAACTCTTGAGGAGAGAATTAATCTCAATAAAGTCATCTGTTACTTGGGTTATGCTTGTCTGGGTGGATTCTAGTGCAAAGCAAAAGGGAACATAAATCTAATTTGACCTTTAAAATCAACAGGTGTTAATTGAGTGGAATCTGAAAGAGCATTTTTACTCTCAACATATCCTTAATCTAGGCATGAAACAATCATAGTGAATGACTATCACCAAAAGTGACTTTCAATAAATGTTTCAGAGTTTAAAGAGAAAAGTGATCACTCTAGAAAGAAAAGACAGACAGAGCATTTTAAATTGACCTCAAAATCCCACTGGGAGATCTACTCATCAAAATAGATCATTCCAATAATGAATCAGAGCTACCTGTCAAATTCAAGTGTTTCTCAAACGTAAGAGAAGGTTAAAAAAATAAGGTGAGGTTGGGCAAGTCCCTCGGGTAACTAAGTTCCCTATGTGACTGCTTTGAGGATATTTTCCAGTGATGACCTAAAAATTGAAAAAAGCAGATCATATACCATCTGGGTTACCACCACAAGACAGAGCTCCTATGGCCAGTTTCTCCACTTGTTCTCATGCAAATCACCAGAAAGTGTTGGTATTTAAATTGCCATGAAGTAATGAAAAAACAAGAAAGATCTATTTTTAAAAATGAGAAATTGCAAGCCTGGGAAATAGAAGGAGATCCTGTCCCCCTCCAAAAAAAAGTTTCAGAATGGAAAACATTTGAGACACCTAGAATAGGATGGAGCCACTGTCTCAATAACTAGCAACTTCACATGGTCGATTAATCTTTAAACTTAACATAATTTTTTCATAGCTTCCTGGCATTTTACTTGTATATTTTTATTATAATCTGTATTTGGTCAGGTCCAATTATATTTGTGAGCTTTTATTTTTTTGAGACAGAGTCTCACTCTCCAGGTCCAGGATGGTCCTGTATATTTATGATTTTTGCAATAAACTAAACACCTTGATCAACATCAGATAATTTAAGTCCTTTGGAATATTTGTCTCCTGAAAGAATTACACTACATTTACATTGGAGAAGCAGTCTCATCAACTGCCATGCTCAGGCATTTCCAGCTGACAGGGGTTTAACTTTCCACCTGTGCTATAAACTAAGAATTAGACATCTTTACTCCTCTGTGAGAGCCATGACTTCCCTGATCTGAACTACAGTTCAACTTGATAAGTTGAAGGAAGAACACATAACAGATATACCATCTTCTTATTCCCTGACAAAGGGGCAAAATTAGGTAATGCTTTCTTGATTAGTGTAACGTTGTTTTAGAAATTTTGCATATCTATTATTATAACACTATATTATTCCAAACAGGCAACTATCAATTTACTTGTGAGATCATTATAAAATCCCAAGTATTTCTTTTGCCATTATGCATTATGTTCATGTTCATGACCTAAGTAAAGTACATGATGATAGTAGAAGTTTCAAACAAAAGACACTGATGCTTAATTAATAAAAAGAATATTTGTTTTAACAAAAAATATATCTTATTGTTAGGCACAGAATTGGGTTGCCTTGTCTTAAAAGATATTAAAATTACAGTACTAAATCATCTTAACTGTGGATAAGAAAGCAAGAAAATAGTTCACTATAAGAACAGGACAGTATGAAGCGAAAACAAGTATGAAGTGAATACACTGTGAAATACACTGACAATCTACCATTGCACACCAGAGATCTCAAACAGTCATATCACCTTTTACTTACTGAAATAACACACACAATAATCTGTGCATGCAAAAAATAGCAGGAAGACTTTCAAAGACTATTCTATTCAGAGAGATTTTTTTTCTTTTTTTCTTTCTTTTTTTCATTTTTTTCTTTTCTTTTCTTTTCTTTTCTTTTTTTTCTTTTCTTTTCTTTTTCTTTTTTTTTTTTTTTTTTTTTTTTTTTTTTTGAGACAGGGTCTCAATCTGTAGGCCCAAGATACTCCTGAACTTACTGGTGTAATCCAGGCTGGCCATGGACTGAGGACAATCCACCTGCCTCAGCTTCCCCAGTGCTGAGATTTCAGGCATGCACCACCATGCTTGGCTTTTATGGTGCTGGGGAATCAAACTCAGGGCCTTGCACTTGCAATGAAAGTGCTTTAACCGCTGTGCCATTTCTACAGCCGCTCTATTCAGAGATTTTTAAAAACAGACAATATCATGATTCTTGAGCATTAAAGATACAAGAGGAAAAATAATTGCTAAATTCAGCCCTTTTTAACACAGCTACATTAGGGATATTTTCTAGAACAAAAGTCATGCTGAAGTGGGAGTCCTTTTTCATTCTCATTCAGTAATACTAACTGAAGTGGCAGAAAATCAACATTTCAGGGGCATTTCTGAAGTCCACATTAAATTAACTGAATTTTAACAATATTAATTTTAAATGCATTTTTCAATAAATAAAAATGATTTGTTTGAAGTACTTAATTACTTAGTATACTGCAAAAAAGACAATCTCTCAATGACAGTAAATAAAAATATCACCTTATATGTGCAGAGCGACTACCCATAAAGTCTGGCTCTGTACCAGAAACTCCCTGTGCCCCAGATGTAGCGATGAAGGGCTTTACCAATCATAGAAGTGGCCAGGCTAGTAAGGCCCAGAAAACATCTGAATAAGCTATGAGAAGTAAGGCATTAGACATAGATTTATGGAAATCTGCATTAGCTCAAAAATAAAAACTGATAAGCTCCTATTCATTGAGAATTCTGTGTGATGCACCTGCCAGTTATAATTAATAGTTATAGAGGGTCGAAATCTAACTCTGAGGTTATTTCATGGGAAAACATACATATACTCTGAAAACTGAAGAAAATGAATATCTGAAAAGTTGTTATAAAGCATGCACTTTCATTGTGAGTATGCTGATATATTCATAAGAAACCATCACAAAATACTTAATATATATGCCATATTCCTTCAATCTGGAGTTCAAGGCTTTACTCACTTTCTTATGACTTCTGAGCACGGAAGGTGTAACAAACGCCTTGTTACACAGTTCACACCTGTGCTTTTTGTGTCTTTCGTGGACCACCTGGACATGAACATTTAATGTGTCCTTCCTTTTAAAGGTGGCATCACAGTGATGACACTTGAAAGTCCTCTCACCTTAGAAACAGAAAAGTAAAATATAAAAAACATAAGGTCCTATGCTGCATTAAAGTAATTTTTATAGTTCTAATACATTTTATAATCATAAAAGCTTTTTATTTACAGCCAATACCTACACCACATGTGCTAATACACCATGTGACCAGGAGAAGGTCCTTTAGCCTTCTATATTCTCAGTCTCCCAGCTGGAAAATGTGGAGATTGAACTGGCTGGTTTCTTAAAGGCACTGTGAACTTACTGTGAAGAATGCATTTCCGGAGCAGGGGCAGGCGCCGGAGGTGAGTAGTCTCTTCCAATGAAAGAGAGCCTCTATGCAGGCAAGGTGAGTTGCCCCGGGGGCCCCTCCCAAATTCCCCTCACATCCCACTATGGTCCACTATGGTCCCTATCCTGGAAAGGATGAGGCACAGGAGTGCAGCAGCCGGTGCATGCTCAGCAGGATCTCAGAACTTGGACTGAAGCCTTCATGAGATGGACTCTGAGCTGCATTAAAGCAGCTCCTCAAGCCCTCAAAGAGGGAGTTTGGGACCAACGGACAGTGGCAGCTGTGGCCCACCACCCTACGGCCCTGGGTCTTCTTAACATATGTTAAACCTTTGAAGATCCACTTTAAATACAATTTCAGCAATGAAAATGCACCATTACCACACAATATTTTGAAGCAGGACATTATAAAAAACAAGTAGTACATGACCGCATGAACAAGGACAGACTAGAATTTGACTACACACGCCTTACACTAGCAGAGACTCGCATAGCACAAGTACAGAGTACAATATAGAACTACAAAATTCTACATCTACAAGGTTGAAGGTGAGATAATCTCATTTTCAACCAATCCCTTTTCATTTTCTTTCATTACATCACTAGAACTGAATTTACAAGTGGGAAGAACCTGGGATTTCTTCCTAAATTTTAGAGAAAAAGGGACAAAGAGAGAAAAGAATGGAAGAGAAAATTAATTTACTTTTGTCTTTTCAAACAGAAATCTGCCTCTAGTCTTTTAAGAATCCTGCTGACTAGGAAGACTGACATAAAGTCACATCCTTGGCATGAAGGAAGCCAACCCTGTGGATCCTCACAGCTTGGTTTATGCATTGCCTTTGTATAATTTTTTATTTTGAAGTATTAATCCTATAAACAATTTTTCTTTATATGCTTTTTAGACTTATTTAAGCTTTTATATAAAATGTATAATCAGTGAGAACATAAAACTACTAATTGGCATAGATTTTAAGTGTTAATGTTAACAACATTAAACCTATTCAGTCATGAAAAAAAGATTAAGAAAAAAAAAGGCTTCAAGTTTGCTCCCACCGAAGTGCTTTTACTTAACTATTAAAAAGTTGGTCCTTGTACAAAAGCTTTATCAAGCTGTATCAAGGAGTCCTTAACATTTTCTTTCACCTTTTAATTTGAGATTTCTTTGACTTAATTTTTAATCAACGTTTTTCCTACTTTAATATCTAGAAACTAGCCAGCAATCTGCCTTCTGGTTTTCAGTGTATTAAAAAATACAAATAATTGATAACATAGTATTTTGAGCCACATTTATGTTTCTGATAACAGTCTTCATATTTGGAAGTTAAACGGGTCATAATTTTCAAATAGTGAGGAAGTAGACCTAGTATTCTGTCCTCTTATTTGAGTTGTTTCTGGTTTCCTCCTCCCTAAACACACTGGCCTTCAATGATGTATAACTTTTACCTGAATAACTCCTTTGCTTACTCAATTATTATGGTTGCTGTTTATGGGCAAATATCATGATGGAGCACCAAGAAGCCTCAGACTAAAGTGCTGATCAACAAAATATTAAAGACATAACAAGGCACAGTCTACACACTACCACCTCAATTGTACTTCTCAAGCTAATGAGAACCTGTTAAGCTGAAATCAAAAGTTTTAAGTTTATCTTCTTGTAAATATCCTTGTTGTTATAAAAAATAAAATTTCATTTTTCTAAAGCAAAATTTTCTGAGCACCAGGCCAAATTCAGTCATGTAACAGGATAAAGAAAATTCACTTGTTTAAACACTTATTTTAAATTCTATTCATCTAATAACAGTTGCTTCTCTTATAGTGATACAAGAAATAAGATGGAAATTCCTGCCATCGCCTGACAAATTGCCTTATTTCTTCAATGCACAGTTGTTCTTTTTAAGGAAAGCTGCTTGGTGAACACAGAATGGCCTGAGAGCTTAGCATGATCCTCTCCTACAGGACGCAGAATACATTTCACCGTAATTATTACCACTCAGCACTTATAAAAGACTTTATATCTTTATTATTTTTCATTTTAGACACTTCAACTTAGGACCAGAGAAAAATTCTTCCATAATAACAACCGTCAAGATTGATTGTCTTAAATTTCCCTGAAATTTAGTATTTAAGCAGCACAAAATCTTCTCGTGCTCCAAGAACTTTCTAATGATTGAACATCCCCCCAAAAAAGAAATATAAATACTACCTAGGATGTACAACTTTTCTTCTTTAATATTTGAAACTGCAGCACAGTAAGTCTCTGATTACCTCAACACGTGAACAGAACATTTGAACATTCACCTTCGCAATAACATTTTCAGTAAAGTGACAACTTTCAGTGAGGTGGCTACCTAACCTGCAGTGTTCTAAAGATAGAGCTGCGTACGATAATGAGACTTGCTCAGATTGTGCACAGAACCTGATAAAAGGAATTTCCCTTCAAAGTAAGGAATCACAGGCAGTAGAGAGAAATTAGAGGAGTGTAGTAATTAGAAAGGCGTCCGCCAGCGCCAACCCCCAGTACTTGTCTGCTGGCCCTGTTCCTCTCTGAGTCTCAATCTTCCCAATGCCCCTTAGATAAAGACTTAGGTGTTTACTTATGAGTCAGTAAAATCTTGCCAGAGATTTCCACGTTTGAAAAGAAGCAGACGTGTCCGACTCTAAACAGCATAGTTAAAAAGGTAGACAAATGGTGTGAATACAGAGCTTCGAAGACCTTTGTGAATCTAAGGTATGATTTTGTATATTTTATAAATAGTGAGAAGACAAAGTATCTCATAAAATGAGTAGACTTACTGCGAGAAAATAAGGAAGAAAGGAAAGCTGAAAGGCAGAATTATCAGTCCTTCCTTTTTACATCTCGAAGCAGATCATCTAATCTCTTATACTTCTGGGAATCTCCCACCCCCACAGGAACAAAAGAACAAAGGTCAAATTGTGAGATGACCCTTCTATTCGTAACCACCTGAACTGTGACTTACTGTTGTGAATTAGCAGGTGTCTCTGCAAAGAGAACGGGGTCCGGAACAAAGCTTTGCATTCATCACATTGGAAAGGTCTCTCCTCAGAGTGAGTCTGCAAAAGAAGACCATGGGAGTCAGGAGAACTGAGAATCACTACAAAACCTGGACTGTGAATTTGTGATGGAAAAGAAGAAAAAAGGGAAAGGAAACAGTATCTTATTCCTTTTGATTAGCTCTTTTCCATCACGCAAAAATTGTCTACACAAATGTTTGTGCATGGAAGAAAAATAGCATAACGTCAAATGCTTTCATTAATTACAAATTTGAAAAATAATGAAGGAAATTGTCCTCTGTATCTCATATTGCTAATCTGAGTACAGATTGTTCTGGCTCTACTTTGCAATTAGCAATGATGTGTAACTCCTCTAAAGTTTTAACCTCCTCTAGCACGGGCCAGGCTTGAAACCTGTCACTGCACTTCTAACACAGACACAGGAAATAGCTTCAGTAAGTAATTTCAAAAAAATCTGTAGTCCCAGGTTTCACTTCTTCCCCAAATTATACTACAGTAGGGATGGTGGTCATCTAGCCAATGGGCCATCGATGGGCTACAAAATACTTTTGTCCAATCCAGTCAAAGCAATTGTCACATAAGGGTGAATTAAATATATAATAATTAAATGTCTTAGCAAATATATCAGGTTAATAATTAAATTGATAATTTTGATTGGCCTGTGAAAAGATGTGATAACCAAATGGTCTTTGGCACAAAAAAGGCCCCCACCTCTGTGCTGGAGCATTTATTCATATTATGATTAACCTCTATTACATGTTTAATTTGTGCCAATTGCTATTCTAAACATTTCACATTGATTACCTCATTGAATTCTAACAGTAACTGGATGAATAAATACTACTGTCAACATTCTACAAATGAGAAAACTAAGGCTGGAACAGTTTCAGCAACTTGTCAAAGGTCAAGTCACAGGTGTGGTGGGCAATACTACTATGCATGATGCACATGAAAGACAAAAATAGGCTGGTAAGCAAGAAACAAGAGAAAACCAGAAAAGACAGCAAGAGCGTGTATCCACAACCTGTTTTCTATGACACATCAGTATAAGGTGTATAACATGAGCAATGGAAGGATGGCTTGGACAGGTACAAGGAAGGGCAAGTGTGAAAGAGATCTCCATCAAAGATATGGAATCAATTTTGGATAAATTCAAATGACTATTCAAAGATGTTGAGCAGGCAGTAAAGTAGCCCAGGGCTGGATTACAGATATAAAATCTGGATTACAAGGTGCTTAGATTGCACACAGTATCAATTATAACTGATGAATGCAATAAAAAGTTAAAGCAAATATAACCTGTTTTCTAGAGGTTTGTCAAACATGAAGAAAATGTGTACTATTCAATGTTGTATTAAAAAGTACAAATAAAGCAAACTCACATTAGATTGGAATACAAGATTGAGTTAATCACCCCAAACTACTATAGTTCATTCGTAATTTTACTCTTTTTCAAAACTTAGGAAGAATTTTTAAAACAAGAAAACCTTCAAAATAAAGACAAAAGAAAAAAACATGTGGAAATCACCTAAAGCTAATAACATTTTTTAAGCTAGTAGGCTAGTAGTGCATAGTCAGGTGAATAAAAACTTTTAACAAAAAGATTCTGACTCCACCATCTGGATAGGGATGACATGACACGCGGAAACTTCCTCGGAGAGCCCACGCATTCGGGCTACAGGAAGCCCCTGAGAGGCTATCTTGTTGAGAAAGGTAGTAGTAAATGGCTTCCATATTGTGAATAAGAAACTCCTGTGTCCACAATATAATATATTTTACAAGCACCAAATGAAATTAAGCTTTTTTAAAGGTGATGTATCCTTAAATGTCTCGTCTCACCAGGAGTGCCAAGCTTTTCACTGACTTATTAATCAAACAGTCCTTGAGCTGTGGAACATGCTTCATGCAAATGCCAAGTCACTGATGACACCAGCATCTGCCAATGTAACAGATGAACGAGTCCACGTACAGGTACTATGAAATATGTCTTTTCATATACCAATTTTTTACCGGCACCACATCTGATTACTGTTACAGATGTTGGAAACACATAAGAAAATGTGTTGTACTATTTATAGCACCTACTAACGTGCCTCAGAAATGCCTCAGTAGGTTCGACAGACTATACAATAATTACCAAATTAATATACATCCAGTACATAGTACAGTATATTCTGTGTTTTATACTACACAGAGTACTTCTAGTATACGGATCAAGTATCAATATTAGTTTCACGACAGAATAAAACTTTCATTAGGAACATCCAAAATGAAAGAATATATAACCTTGACTTTCAATAGCATATACTTGATCCACGTTAAGTATATCTGATGGTGACAGTGGCAGTTTTTTCTCTGGGTTATGTAGAAAGTAAGAAAACTGCCATAAAACTAGATAAAATAACTAAAGATAAAATTAATTTGGAGAAAACATTTCAGTGCTATGTTTGTTAGAACCAGTCTTTAAAAAATGTTTTGCTAATGCAGAGTCAAGCTTGCAGAAAGACATTACTATCCCTCAGAGCCAGAGTAAACTTCAAGCTACCTAAAATACATATTATCTAGCAGTTTACAAGATCTGTGGATTAAATTTTTACTGTCAAATTTATAGCTCTTTTCTTTAAAAGGCCTTCTCCAAATATTGAAAACTAGAGAGATATTAAAGAATTTCTTAAAGAATTTAGTTTCTTTAAATTCAGTGGAGTCATGAGTAGCTCATTCTACACAGAGAACTTAAGGGTATAAAATGTAAGTGATGTTACCAATACCAGCCTTACACAGCCGAGTATAGCCTTATTCATGGAAAAATCCCAAGCAATCAGCTACCAATTCCCCAGAGCCCCCAGTCTGCCCCAGTCAAGGTGAAGGAAATTTGCTAAGAAGAGGGATAGCAACAGACTTTCCAAAGAAGCCTTCCTTGGAAGGTAGCAATTTAAATTCCTTCTCAGGGACCTTTCCCTGTACAACACAGCTAAGAAAAAGCTTCTTCTATCTCCAATCAAGGATAACTAATAAATACTGCTTTGAACACACGCAGTTCTCTCCCAACCTGGTTAGCTTGACCATTAACTGAAAAGTTCTGCTTCTTGCCAGTGCTCTCCCTTTACTACACCTAATCTAGAACTACCTAGCAACTTTATCCTCTTACACAATGAAACTCTAGATATACAGAAACAGCACATTTTACTTCCCCGAACTGTTCAGACTACAGAAACCTGCACTTTCTGCTCATGAAGATACAGTTCTCACACAGGAACTGAGAAAAGTTTCTGCATAAAAACAGGCATCCTAATTATTTCTTAATAACTCATATTTTACAACTCACAATAACCATACTAGCTCCCATAATGGATAACTAAATAAGTTGGCATTTTTTCAAGGGGATTTATGTGTCATCCATACAGAAAAATGTACAGACTCCCAAAACAAGCAGATTAACAGCAACAGAACAACTTCAGTCCTATCAAAAAACATTTTCTGAATATTAACATTGGTTCTTGAATAATAAATTATTTTCTATGCAATATAAATGACTCAAATTCTTAAAGACACTAAGATGGTAATACATGGTGAATAGTAGGTCAACCAAAAATAGATGAACAGAGATAAATATTAATGTGTTCGTGTGTGTATTTTAACCCCACCCCAGTAATATAAAGTGTCAAGAATGCCAGCCAACAGTTCTTACTAAGATTCTCACAAAACCTAGCTAATCAAGTTTTCACAGCAAGAGGTGTAAACAAAAAGTCAAACAATTAGAGTTTAGAGTTCGTTTCTAATTTTAAACAAGATCCTCTAAGATGAGATATTAGGTTTAATGTGTATTTTCTCCTGAAAATTCTATACTGGAGCACGTTTCAGTTACAAAATCCCTTCCTTATTCATACATTTCTCATCTTCCCTGGTTCATCTATGGCATTTTCTGGACAATATCTTTTTTTTTCAAAGATACACTATTTTTCATTTAATTTAACTTGCCCTTCACAACTAGCACCCGCTCACTGCAGCTCCCTGCTCCTCACTGTGGCTCCTTGCGGTTGCGGGCGGTCATTCGGAGGCCCTTCCCTGGTGCGCGACATGAGCATGTTGGTGACCTGCTGCCCTCGTGCTGAAATGCCCACCTGCTATCCTCTGAGAGGCATACTGGCTTTTTAAGTTTCCGCCCTCTCTTACTGTGACAAGCTACCACCACATCTTTTGGCTTTTGCTAACCTCTTCAAGGCTTTTTCCGGCCCTCTTTAACTTAATGCTCTTGTAATACAGATTGCAAACTACAGAATGAGTCAAAGGTTGAGAAAAAGTGAAAAGGACATGGGAAGAATCTCCACATTATGGCTCAATGCATGTGTTCATACAGGAAAAACATGACTCCAGATGAAAATGAGCCATGCTGAGGAGCTTTTCATTTTGATTTCTTATAGAGCGACTTTTTGTAGTGACTCTGAATGGTAATGCAGTGAATGTCTTTTTACACAAAGCTCTATAAATATACAAGTAGGTCTGTGGACATAGCTCAGTGGTGAGAGCACTTGCCTCGGATGCCTGAGGCCCAGGGTTCAATCTCCCAGCACCACACAACAACTGAGCATGGTGGCACATGACTGTAACCCCAGCACTCAGGAGGCCGAGACAGCGAGGAAGGGCTACATATTGAGTGAGGGACCAGCCTGCACTACAGAGAAAAATCTTGTCTCAAAGTAAATGAATAGTAAGTTAAAAAATTCTCCATTTCATTATAAATACCAGAGCTTCTGGAATAAAACAAAATACTTGTATTACTATGATCACAAATCATGTGATAATGCCTGTTAAAATTAATCTGCCTGAAACACTAACACTAATTCTTACTTATTTGGTATACTTAATTGTAGATTTTATTTATTCAAAAATATCTGCCACATTTAAAGCACAGAAGTGATTAGCAGATGCAGCATCTCCAGCCATCTCTCCATAGTAACTGTGCTTCTACCATAAAAAAACAGGTAATTTGGTACAACCTAACAACTTGAAGGAATGAGCATCATTTCTCCAAGAAACTACCAAGAGCCACTTGACGCACTGGAAGGTGAGTGGTTGTGAGGGAGTTACTAAATCACTGTCTCCCATCACCAGTATAGCTGATTTGTACAAATCTCAAACCTTCTTAAGAATAATTTTTACAATGTTAAATGTATGTTGTATGCTGTGCATTGTGATTTTAAAAACTAACTCAAATATTGACCTTTCTTTTTCTTTAAGATCTAATAGAATTTCATTGACACAAAATCTGAGCCAGTCTTTTCAACTGTTGGATCATGACCACTTCTATACTGAAATCCAACACACACACACACACACACACACACACACACACCATTTCATTGAAAAATCCCAATTATAACATGGTTTATTCTATTTTCCATGGGTATTCCCGGCTCAGAAAATTGATTTCAAGATCCACAAAGTAATCATAGCTCAGTGTCTGAATATGATTAGATGAGATATTACTACTACAGGCCCAGTGAATTTACTCCAAGAAAAATTAAAAAAAAAAAAAACACCGTGGCCAGCCTTCTTCATAGGTTTTTAAAGTTTCACTCATTCCTGCAAAGCTACATAAAGATCAATGAAAGAATGTCCTTTATTTGAACAGACAAACACCTGTCCCAAAAGATCCGGCTAATGATTTCCTCAGGGGAAAATCTCTCTGTTCCCACTTTCATCATCTAGCACAGAGTGCTGGCTCCACAAGCCAAGATGGTTGGGCCCAACTAAACAACCATCAAATAGCAAAAGCAGGAAAGCACTGTACATCGATAAATTTTGCTTTACATTAAGTTTAATAGGGAACAAAACAGGGGCCAACTAATAATTGATCGGTTTCTGTCTCCTGGGACCTGAAATTTTTATACAATTGTGATTTAAATAATCAAAATATAGCTAGATCCAGATAAGTAAATTTTATTTTAATTAAACCTTGAAATAAATCCAGCATGAGGTCAAATGAATGTGGGCAAGGATTAGCAAATTTTGATCTACTAAGCTGATGTAACTGCTGGAGAAATAAGCAATATTTTTAAGTAGAAATCATTCCTCAAAATTTGATTATATATTATCATAAACAAGATGGCTGACATTTTAATATTCTTTTTAAAGCAAATGACAAAAGAATGACAAAAGAATCAACCCCAAATAAAATTAGTACAATAAAATGCTTAGTTTATATACACAAAAATGAAGATTCTTTAAATAACAATGGGTACCCTTTTCCCTCCTCCTGCTTGCAGGGGAGTTCCTACTTTCTACCCCATTTTCTCTCTTGTACTTTTCCCAATAAAATTACTTAATACTACTCTACTGAAAAAATAAAATAACCATGATCAAGCATGATCAGACTGACTCTTAGGCTCTATCTTTGTTCTGGCTTCTTTATCATAACCTCATTTTTGCAGTTTGCTAACTAGTCATTCAGAAACAATGATAGGAGAAAAGGTTGATTTGTTTTGCTTTTTTCTATTCTTCTCAGAGACTATTTCAGACATTTTCACATAATCATACCCAACCTACACTCTGATCATAACATAGTGAGAAAGACATTTGTCTAAGGGAGAAGGATTGAATGTGCTTTCCACTCTGAAAATTACAGCCATCATGGTTTCTATCCTTCCCAAGACATCATTATTACTTTCATATGATTTATGGCTGAAAGTATGAGGGATGGTGCAAAAAGCCTATGCCAAATTCCCATATGGCACATAACACAAGCCAAACTGTGAAAAACTCATAAATGTGGGTAGATCAGTTTCATCAAAGAAAGGAACAAGAGGGTTCCAGAGACTGAACAGGAAACTTGCCAGATAATTCTTTACAGTCATGTAATTCCAAAACAGCAGTAATGCATGCAGCCTTGCCCCAAACACAGTATGCTTGAGCTACACGTGAAGGCAGTAATCAAGAAACCAGGCAGCTGTGATCTGAGGCACTATCTGTCAATCCCATTTATTCTTTGGAAAATCTACCTTTTGTTTTTCTTCTTGAACCAAAGTTGGAATTGATAGTATATCTTCTAAATGCTTTCAGAAGAGACAAAGCCCACTATAAATGTTAAAATTACTATAATCCTCATGAACTATTAAAATAAAATAAGTAATAAACTGTCTTTAAAAAGACTACAGAAATGTTATTTAATAGCATGCTAAAATATATCAACAAAAATCAACAAGCAGATGTTTGTCACATTACAAATGTTTGTACATCCACTTAAAAGATGTTGAGTTTCTTTGGACACATTTCCTGAATTTATTTCAAACATGTATTGTCTACACAAAAATAAATAAGATAATACTGATAAGTTATGAAATAAGAACTAGAGCTAAAGTTTCACGAATTTAAAAATAATAATATGTACAGAGAGGAAGTTAGAGGGGGCACATTGACAGATACTAAATGTTGAGTTGCTCTAGGAGTTATAAATGCAGAGAAGAGAAGAATAAGTTAGAGAGTAGGCTGAGGTTGTGCAAGAACACTGAATGGCAGAGGACATCATGCTATCACGCACGTAAGCAACAGAAACCCACTTATTATAGTGGTTTATGAGAGTGACATGCAAGTTATGCATTGGAATGACTTGCCTCATAGGATGAGCTGTGATTACAGATGAGAAGCAACAAGCACCAAGAAGCCTAGCAAGAAGAATATGAAAATAATTCACAAGAAAAGTTATTTATCAAGATGTTGAAACAGTAATGGAAGGAACTGCCAGAAGTATAGGAGAGGGGTGGAGAAGTGGCCTAACAGATGCAAAGTCCTCGGCTTAATCTTCAGCACTACAAAACAGTAATAATAAAAAATAATTTTTAAAAAATAAAAAAGGAAGAGATGACGAGAAGGTATTGAGATAATAGAGAGAGTAACATCTTTGTGATTTAGCTTCCAATTTTATAGAGGAACAAAGCCTGAAGAAAACATACACACATACATTCATATATATATATATATATATATATATATATATTTACAGAAATGAGACACTCTAAAAGATAAGTTATCTGGGACAAAGAGGATGAAAAGAGCAGGCTAAATGCTTGATTACAAAGATGTCTAGCAATGTATTATGTAAGCAGTTATAAACGTGGGTCTGAAGCTTGGTATTAAAGAAAATAAATCAGGGGCTGGAGGAATGGCTCAGTGGTTAAAGTGCTTGCTAAGCACTAAATCAAGTGCTAAGTACCTCAGTTTGATTCTCCAGAACCACATAAGCTGGGCGTGGTGGTACACACCTGTAATCCCAGCACTCAAGAGGCTGAGGCAGGATGATTGCTGTGAGTTCAAGGCCAGCCTGGGCTCCATTGTGAGTTCTGGACCAGCCTGGCCTACAGAGCGAGACATCGTCTCAAAAAAAAAAAAAAAAAAAAAAAAAAAAAAAAAAAAAAAAAAAAAAAAAAAAAAAAAAAAAAAAAAAAAAAAAAAAAAAAAAAAAAAAAAAAAAAAAAAAAAAAAGAAAAGAAAGAAAAAGAAAAAGAAAAAGAAAAAGAAAAAGAAAAAATCCTTTGGCAATCACCACCACAGGCATGGTAGCAAAAGCCAAGGATACAGCCGCCGTTTCTCAGGGAAGAGGACACAGAAGAGGTTTGAAGGACCTAAGATGCCTTCTGGGCCAAAAAATGACTACTACTGTCTGGATCTTAAAAGTTTCCCCAAAAGCTCCTATGTCAAAGGCTTGATTACCACCCTGCAGCAACACGAGTCATGGCTGCACCTTCAGTAGGCACGGTCTAGAGGAAAGAAGAGACCAGTGGGGTGCACTCCGGAGCAGCAATCTGAAGCCCAGCCTCGCCCTCTATCTTGTTGCTTCCTAGTTACCATGCAGCGAGCAACTCTACCCTGCCGCGTGCTCCCCGCCACGATGCCCTGCCTGGCCTCAGGCCCAAAGCAATGAAGCCAACCCAGCGGGAACGGAAATCTCTGAAACACAAGACAAAATAAACCACCTGACTTCTGACTTGTTCTTCGCAGGTATTTTGTCATGGTGATAGAAAGCTGACTAACGCGGAGACCAAGAAAGTGTTCAGAGAAAGAGCCAGGAGATCTAGCAAAGTACGCAAGAACACCAGCAATGGAGAACCCTCCAGCAGACAACACAAACGAGAGAATCCAACCATATGGAAACAAAGAAGAGAACACAGGCTCAGCAGGTAGTACCAGCCACAGCGCTCGGAATTTAGGTAATAGCTGAGAGATTTAGTTCATTTAACAGGCTGCAAAGGACACGGACTGAGGGAGTAGCTACAAAGCTTAAGCAAGGTCTTCTCCAGTTACTCCCTCACATTCACCAGATTCCTGACATATAAAAATGTCATTAAGGGATAAATAATTACAAAATTAGAAAAAAATAAGCTTTTACCTTCTTGTGATTCTTGTAAACATTTCTATGAGCAAATCCCTTTCCACAAAGCTTGCATTTATATGGCTTATCTTCACTGTGTATTACTTTGTGGGCGCCCACTTGATCAAGCCTCTTGAAAGATTTATTACAAATTTCACAGTTATAGGGTCGTTTTTCTATGAAAAAGAATGGAGACAATCTCATGTCTACATAATAGTAAAGGATAACAAGGGAAACATTCTTACTTTAAAGTACTTCTTACATATAATTAAACTACATCATGATTAAACTAAGAAAAGAAAAAAGAGAAAGAAAGAAAAGGAAGAAAGAAAGGAAAAAGAATGAAGAACACACTAGCAATCGGTCCATTTACGTTAGACATATATCTTTTCACAAGTGAAATGTGAGCTTCTTCTACGGACCTATTTTAAAAATTAAAGGTAGTATCAATATAAAGAAGCTCGTATCAGAGAAGAAATCCAATTTCCAGATGAAAACTGTGCTGATCCATGTGAGTTTACATCAAGGTCACAGCTGGGAACAGGAAACAAGGATGGCAATAATAGAGGTAGATGCAAGGCTGCCTCCTGCTGGGCCACACCGGGCCACGTAGGCACAGCTTCCAATTCTTAGCAGGAACAAAACACTTACAGGGGTATGTAAAAATCTGTGTTTATGTAATACTCATATAATGTTGACAACTATATTTTTAAATGCTGTTTCTAATCTCTGATTTTAATTTACTCAAATATCTATATCAATGGCCAAACAACGTGGATAGTCAAAAACACTGTCTTCAGTGGGCCTGAAATTAGAGACACCATAAGTTCTAGAAAGAGATTCCATAAAGTAAAAATTATTTTCAAAGATAGTCTTAATTTTAAGTCTGCATAAGTAAAAGATCTATTATTTAAACATACTTAAGATGAAATCAATGTCTTTAAAAACATTTTCTCAAAACATCTGTACATTTTAACTAACTTCCATTAATACTCTAATAATCATAGAATGCAAAAATATCTAGAAATGTAACAGCCACAATTTTTGAATCTGTTATGAAATGTCAAACACTATGTTGGCACAGTACATAAATGGTTTCGTGTAACCTTATTATTTTGAAAGGAAGACACCAAGATCCCATTTCACAGATGAAGAATAAAGGAACTGAGGCTCACGAAGGAACAAGAGGGGGGAAAAATTACGTGGTGACTGTGAAGATCTTTGGTAACACTAAACTAAAACACCTGTGTGGTTTAAGCAAACTGGGTTCCAGAGTATTAAGAAAATTGTTCTAAATCACATGATAGTGAATGGCCAAGCTAGGACTTAGAACTAGGGCCTCCAATTACCCATACAGAGCTACTGAAAATGACAGTCATTCCTCTCTAGTGATTTCAATATATATGAAAATGTAGATAGCTTACCTGAGTGGGTGATCATATGACGTTTCAGCTGATTAGCTGAAATGAATTTCTTCATACATTCTTGACAGTCAAATATCTCATGAATCTGCAAAAGATTAAATCAACAAGTTAGATAAACCAGTAAAACAAACATACAAAAATCACACAGAGCTCAAGAAAAGCATAAACATGTGAACAGCAGCTTTTGTAGTCTTGAAAACATATAATTCGGTCCTACTTTGTTCATACTGTCCTATTATACAAATTGAAAATGCAATGACTATACATTACCTACTAAAACCACATCACTAGAAAGTAAAATTGTAACAATATGCAAAACAGCTCACTTATTTAGTGCATATTAAACATATACACTAAAAGCTTTACACCTACTATTCAAAGTATAATCAAAATATATGGCGAATATTAAACATAAAAATGTTTTACAATAAATGAAATACTGCCATTTCAATGTCAATATGAATATATAATCCAGGGATGGTTTCTGATTTCTATTCCTCCTAGTCATCTGACAGTATACTTCTATTCCATTCCTTGTTTGAAATAGTCCTACTGATACCTACACTGACGCCTATTTCCTATTCTGGATCACTATCTATCTGGGACAGAAAGAAGGAAAACGGCTTCTACTTTTTAAGATATAAAGGGTGTTAAAAGAGCATACAGTGAATATTTAAATTAAAAATTTGGTTATAATAAAAGACACATTGCCATTAATACCCCTCAAAATATTCCATTCATTTCAAGCACAAAAGTCCCATCATTTTTGCCACTTTCTCAGGCAGCTCTGTAAATTCTTTTTCATGAGGGTCTTTATAAGGATGATCAAAAATCCAGTGAGTGCTGCTGCTGAGCGCCATCCAGAGAGAAGCCAGCTCATAGAGCCATTGCAGTGTGTCCTCATCTCCCTACTCATGCGATCAGTCCTGCAGCTTCCGGATCTTCTTCTGTGCCCCAGATGACTGTGTATGGTAGATATTTTGAAATAACTCAGGAAAATGAGGCAGCCACAATGGGACAACTCACAAAAAAGGACTTACAGAACCGCTTCAGAACGTGGCAAGAACAACTGGTAACTTTGTGGGAGGCAGGGTGTAGGATTTTGAGGGGGATTAATGGCAATGTGTCTACAACTATACTAATTTCTTTAAACATTGCCATATTTGTAAATCATACCTTATATCTTAGCAGTTTTGCACAAATTTAGACTTGAAATATGTAACTTTCAGGCAATAATATTCCTTATGTAACAGACAATATTTAAACTTATATATATGAAGAATAGCCCAAAGAGAAATGTAAATATTTAGTTTACAATAAAAGTCAAGCCAATTAGAGGACCAAAATGAATAAGGGAGAGACATAGGTCAAAGGATTTAAATAAATAGACATGTCAAATGTAAAAATCTAAAGATCTAATACAAAATATGAGGAATAAAGTCAATAATAGCTAATTACATTCAGGAGTTTTTTCCTAAATCAGTACACTACAGCTGCTTTGCCATGATGGTTGGAGGCTGGGGCAGAGCTAAATATGTAAGTTTATGATATGATTAATTATTTCACTGTAACAACTATTTTACTACAACTATGTATTTCCTAACACCAAAACTTATACCTTAAGTACACACAAATAAAAATACATATTTATAAAACCTAATAAGCGGGACATAAGTTCAACAAACAATTGGTTAACATAAATGTTCCAACTGGATACAACATTATTTCTTTAGCTCCTAGGTCTTAAATCAGAGAACTGGGGAGCAGGTATGAAAAAGTAGAAGCCTAGTAGTTCATTATCAGAAACATTTTACTTGATTCTGAAAGGAATGCCCTGCATTAAGTTTTATATCAACTTCCTGCTATTTTGCTGAAGATTCAAAACTGGCTGTAGTGAAGTCATGTTTTCGTTTCGATCTCATTAAAGAGACATGAACAACTCTAACAGGCATAGGCACTTCTACAAGAGGCAAAGACTGTGGCCATCCTTGTAGGTTACTAGAGACAGTGGAAGATCAGCACCGAGCAGTGCAACACAAGAGTAAAGAGGAGATTAGGTTGTATTTTGCAATAATTGTTCACTCTCTGGGGCCATGGATGGACTGAAAAGAGGGCGGGGGGTGAGAGCACGCTAGCAGATCCGAGGGCCTCAGTGGGCGTCTTACACTTTGCCGTGGGCATGGCAGGCCTCGAGTTGCCAGCTCTCAGGTAAAAGGCTACCGGTCCCCTACGGCTCCTATCACATCTGACATGACGAGCCAGAAAAACCAACTGTGAAAAGGGAGGAAAGAAGGGAAGGTGGAGAAGCGGGCAGCATCCAGAGTCGGCACCGCTGCAGTCTGCACCCTCTCCTTGCATGGCTGCTATGTCGCCACTGAGCCTTGACATGCAGGCAGCGAAGACAGCCGTGCGGGATCCAGACCCCTGCCCATGTGCAGAGGGAGAAGTTCGTAGCCTGCGTGCTGAAAGTGGACAGTCTACCACCCAGCCAGCCTGCACAGTGCAATCAGCTTATCACTAATGCTTGATAGCAAGGGACGTGACACGTAATATTTATTTTAAAGGTAACAAGAATAGATTTATGTTCTTAAACCCTGCTTCTGTAATACATAAACATATAATTTTATACAACGGATGATAAATCCTCTGAATCACACACAAAAGCACTTTCATGTACTCTCATTTTAATACAATGTTTTATGGCATATAAAATCTTAAAAATTATTAAAGTATACATAAAATAGTAGCTATTAAATAAAATATTACAGAATACTCATTTCTTCCCTTCATAACTCTCATAGCTTCTGAAACATTGTTTTTAATTCTTAATTCAGTTGATAGTCCTCAAAGAATTAAGGAAATAATTTATTACACATGAAAGCATGACAAAGCTACTTTCAAAATTCCAAAATGGCTCACTGAAATAGATTTAAAGTGAAAATGAGGTAATAGTATTTATGTTGAATACTAAAAACATATTTTGTAAAATTTCTCTTATCATTTTGATTTGGAGGGTGATATTTTACTGTTTTGAATCCTAAATTAAACAATTTTCAAGAAGGATCTTAATATACCTTGTTATAATAGGGCTAGTATACAGGAATATAAAACGTCACACATACGATACTGTAATTTAGCACTGGCACAAAGCACCATCTACTGGCCAGGTGACATACTGCAACTAAACTCTACAAGACATTAGTATCATCAACTACAATAATAGCCAAAGCTGGAGTCACTAAAAGGTGACTCCATCTTCAAAAGACTAATCGGAATGATTATGAAATAATGGTGAAGGGAGAGAGCTACAACTTATTAACACTCTGCAAGTATTAATAACGCAAAGGTATAAGTAACAGGGCCTACATTTCTTCACCAAAACTTAGAATTTACCTCTTCTACCAAGATACTCCCTTTGGAGTTGGGGTGGGGAGGAGTTCTTGAAAAACAAACAAACAAACAAGACATTATTCTGAAATATGAGACAGTCAATTTTGCCAATACGCAACTACCTTAATTTTGGTAAATTACTGTAAGTTTCGACCGCTAAGATTTAACTGGGCCAGGGACACAAATTAAAGGATGATATAAGAGGAAATTTACAAAATAGCCATCCTAAGGGAGCTAATCTTTCTGTTCTGCTTCCAAAACTGTGAAGGTCATGAGGAACGCTAAGAGGGGACTACTAGAGCTAAGAAAATCACTACTTGGAAAATGACAATAGTAATAATAACAATTGTAAATATAAAATTATTAGAATACAATGATTATTAAATTATTATAATTATTACTTAATGGAACTAAGCTTAATGCCTCACTTAATATCATTATTTAATGATCCTAAGTTTAGTGCTCCATTAAGCAAAAACTAATTTAATTCTCCATTTCAGAAATAAGAAAACAGGTCTAGGATCAAAATCTTTCCACATACAGGAATAACCAGAGGCATGTAGACATAATTTAACTATCTCATATGTTATAAGCTAAAAATCCTTGTTCCTAGGTTTTCTATAAACACATGTTATATTTAGAAATAATCATTTACCTCTTACATATAGTAAAAGAGTAACATTTTGAGCCTTGTCATGTGAACAAAAGTCTAAATTCTAATTCTCTCTTACTATAAATTCTATTAACTAAATGCTAAGGTTTTAGTTAATAATTTTCATTTAGGTTTAGATTAATTTCCACAGAATTATATAATACCTCAGCCATTTTGAAATTTATTTTTTTCTGAATATGACCATTTGTTTCTGCTAACAACAACCAGACATACAAACTCACGAGTAAGTGCTATATCATGTTAATGTTAAAAAGAGAATAAAATCAAGCTTAACAAAATATATTGGCCATTCATACTATTATTTCAGTGATGTGTTACAATTCAGTTCTTGTCTTGGTTGTGCCAGACTAAACTATAATATGCATTTATTTTAACAGCCATAGGTCACTTCCCAGTACATCTTAAATAACCTAAATCTATGGTTTTCTCTGATTTATATTTCCTAAGCAAATAGCAAAGTGATAAACCATGAAACCAAAGTGGGGTGTCTGAAGAGAAGGACTGAGCTAAACACTAATCCTAGCATGGGAGGAAGAGTTCAACTAAACTGAGCAAGACCAACAACTCAGACGATCCCTGGGAGGTTTAATCTTACATGTATTAATTTCACATTCTAGGGCATGTTATCACTTAACGAGAAACGTCTGTCTTAGCAAGGTGAAAAGAATCAACTGGAAGTTTATATGACAGACACTATAAAAGACTGAGAGATCGCATCTTGTGATGAAAGTTATCTTACCGACCTTTCTGTGCTCCTGTAGGCTTGATGCTGAGGAACACTTTTTATTGCATACTGAGCATACAAGCTTTTTCTTAGGATCTCCTGAAATAGACGTGCAATGCCATTATGAATGAAATGAAACAACGGAGAGGCATTTGATAGTGTTTCTACATATGTAATTTTATCTCCATAACTCAGAAACCCACATCCATTTAGAATGAATACAGATATATCCATTAAACTTGGACAAAGAGAAGGTTGTATATCAGACCCTTTCCTTTTAGATGTGAGATATTTTCAGGATATACTACCTTTCTGCATATATAAAACAGGCTTTTCACTTTTCCATGTACTAAGGAAGTATTAAAAAAAACATATTTCAACAGAAAAGGTCAAATAAAAGTTCACCCAATGTGCTTATAAATGTAATTTATTAATTCATAAATTGAGGTTTTTTTTTCTATTTCAATAGAACATTTTATTCTGCCCACCTGGTTTTCAGGATGGAATTCAGTGATGATTTTTTCCAGCACTAGACTCTTAGAAACCCTGTGAGCACATGCTTTCTCAAATGATTATTGAACAGAACACAAAATCACGCATAACAAAACATCACCTTAACAATCCACGTGAGGCAAAGCAAAATCAACTTTGTCTCCATACACAGTGACTAACTTCATAGCAGTTCCAGCTTCACAGTGGTTACAGATATGAAAAGATTCAAAATATTTTAAATGTTGGTGCAGTTGTCCTTGAACCTGTAGAAGCTGTTGGACAGGTTTAAGGACAACAGCTCCAACATATAGCCAAAATTAATATTTTACTATTTTGGATTTGTCATAACAAGTAAATCTGATGTTTGACTTTTAAATGAAGCTTTCAAAAATATTCAGGAAGGCAAGGGATGCCACTTGGTGGTACAGCACATTAGGCCTAGCAAGTGGTTCAATCCTCAGCACATTTACCAATATAAATTTAAAAATATTGAAATAAAGCAATAAGTAATGGTAAAAAAAATTCATACAACCTTGCAGACTATGTATCACTTAAGTACTTGAGTTCCATAACACACAATGCATTAAATGTGGTTCTAGGAGCTAGCCTAAGAACCTACTTGCCATATGTTATGGTTCATATGGAAAATTATCTAAATTTTGTGACATTTATTTAAACACTCAACTTCTCTTTATTCAGCACCTTCGATTTCATCATATAAAATGGAAACCTGTCATTACAAGTAGTAGCTGCAAGATCTTCAATTCCTTGTATACTTTTGTCATTTAATGATACAAAAATTCTACAACTATCTATGAAACTGCTTTGGTTGATATTTTCAGTAGGAAATACTATCCCCTCAGATGTCTGAGTAGTTCACAGAGAGAAGAGAGGAAAGAGGGAAATTATGAGTAAGTAACTGAAATTATGTACCAGTCTCAGCAAAAACTGTGCACAGTGGCTTCTAGCTAAAGCACATTTCACATTTTATGTAATCTACAACATAAAAAACGTATTATTTAATACAATAACATTTCTCTTTACAAATTACTTTCTATAAAACTGACATGAATTTCCAGAATGTGTAATATTAGAATACCCAAGGCCAAACATAGGATGCCTCAAAAAGTTATGCTCCTAGTACAGCATGACAACCACATGTCAAGCAATAAGAATGCGAAAGTTTCCAGGGCTTCAGTCTGCATCTGCTTTTTTACTTAGTTCAGCAAAGTTGACTTTAAAAACTCACATAAAAGTTTCGTTACAGTACATCGCAGACATAGATGGAGAAAATTAAGAACAGCATTTTCACCAGAACAGCACTTAAAAAAGGAACTATGAAGGTAAGTCTATCAAAACATTGTGCTTGCTTTTCGCAGCCATAGGAAAAGCTCTAGTATACCCTAAATTCAGAAAAATGCTCTCTTCCATATATCAAACATATGTTCTTTAACAGAAAAGCTAGGAAACAGCACTGCAAAGTCATAACGATGGGCTCCAACGTGAAGGTCCATTCACAAGACACTGCGTATCTTCCAAGCCTTCTGTCAGGAAAGGTTTTCACGCACAGCTCATGTTCACTGTGTGGCCTAAGCCAGCACTGCCGACTGGGAGCCAGCAGTCGTAGAGACGAGAACCTCTACAACTTTATTATTATTCAAGTTAATGCCGTTTGAACAACGAACAAAAATAGGGTATAGATATAGAACCACTGCTTCTTTCCATGTGAGTGTGAGAGTAAGACAGGAGCAAAGGACAACCAGATGAACACTTCTGCCCACTTCCCAGACACCACAGGCACAAGCAAACATGAGGAAAGCACGCCCATGAGCACGTGAGGACAGGTGGAGTTCCTTGAAAAGGAGCTGAGGAAAGGACACTGAAGAAATGAAAGAGTAACTGACAATATAACCTTCGGTTCAACTCAGTCAGTATTCTTACTGACTGCTACAAAGAGCTAAGCAGATTAACATCTAGGCAGCAATCATGTTTTAGCTAGCCATTGGAAGGATTTCAAATAGTAGTTGCATTAATAATCCAAATGCATTTAATTCTCCTGTCAAAATGGAATTGGAAAACTTCTCCACTACACTAGAAAAGTAAGCAATTAAAAAGGTACAATTTTGCTATAAAAATATTAAGGCAGAAAATAGTAAGCCATCACTTAGCTTCAAGTATATCTGCAATTGTCAACCTCCGTTTATGAAAGAAAAATCCCGTATGCTAAATGTAAAAGCTCTTATCAAAATATTAATTCTTTAACGCCGCTGACTACCAAGCACAATCAGATTCAAGTTTACGTTTATAATTATTATTAATTCAGAAATGGGAAAAAATGACAAACGCTGCTGAAATCAACCTGAAAAAGAAACCGTGTACCGTGAACGAAAAGAATTCACATCTGTGTGACACACAATGGAAAAGCCAGCTTTCTCCTCCAGAGTGAGAATTAAAAACAGAACTCGGTGGCCCACGGAGAGGAAGCCCCCTTTAAAATGACCTTCCCGTGACTCCTCACCAGTGTGGACGCTGTCCTGGTGTCTTCTCAGAGCATCCTGGCTCTTCAGCTTCTTCCCACAGCTGTCGGCCTTGCACACAAACCTGGCATCCCCTCGGCAAGTCTCCTGGTGCTGCTCCAAGCTGCAAGACCAACAACAATGGGGGACAGAAGGAAAGGATGCTGAGACCATCCCAGCAGAATCCAAACATCACAGAAGGCTTCAGAGCACATGCTCCCTACAGAGGTGCAGGGTCAGTCCATGCATGACCTATGCAGGTAAGGAAGAAAAGCCTTTGAACTCTCTCATTAGTGTCATTTTGAATCACTAAGAAGCATGAAGTTGTGCATGCAAAAACATGGCCCGTAATTACGTAACAACCATCTCATAACTCAGACACAAAACCTCAACGCTGAACTGAAGGAGGAATTGCAAAAAGAGCACTGAAAACTTCTTGAGGAATCCTTCAGACTGCTTTTCGCTCTGCACTGAAGAACACTGAGGGGAAATGGGGGAGAACAGAAGACAGTAACAAAAGCTGCAACTCCAAGAAAATAACGTGAGAACACGCCAACCACGAAATACAGTCACAGTCACGATCCCTCTTCTCATTCTGATTTTTGCTTTTCAAAAATTTTTAAAGTTCGCCGTATTTAATTCTAAGCTCCAGCTCAACAAGGGTATCTTTCATGTACTAAATGCAATAAAAGCTGACTAAATTGCAATTTTAAAGTCTATTTATTTAAATATTGGTAGCCCTTGCTTCAAAGCCTTTGTACCAAAATCTCTAAATATTTGCTCACCTTTTAACATTAATGTTTTATTTGTTTAAACACAAAATAAATTTAAGATGAAAATTTTATTCCTAAATGTTACAAGCGTAGGCTGATGCATCCAATAAGGGGACAGACTCAGTATGCAACAGCATATTTTAGAATTTAATGGAGCATTAAGCCTAAGCTAAATTTTTCTGCATTGAGATATAAGGAGACATTCTTTTAAATATAAAAACCTACTTTCTCACTTTTAATAATCCATAATTTCAGTAAATAAAAATGATGTATGTTGTTAATATAAACTGTTAAAATAAAAAAGTGCTCAGAGCCATGTGAGGTATTATTTAATTTATCACATTCTCCATTGATTCATCATCATCAAAGTTTCCCTCATACAAACTTTTCCCCAAAAGTCCACATATTCATACTCAGAACTCCGTCCATTTCTTATCCTTTTCTTTGTCTGATTCCATCCAGAATATCAAGTGGGGACAACTAAATCTTAGACTCTGCCACCTCAAAGTGCGCACATTTGAATTTCCGATTAGTACATCAATGAGTCTGATATTTAATGGGAACTTACCAAATAGACTAATTAGCATAAATTAAAATATTTCTAAAAGCAATATACACAACATACTCTTTATAAAAAAGCCAATGCAGAATGCTTAATATCTCTCTCACAAACACACACACACACACACACACACACACACACACACACCCCACACACACACACGTTAAAAATAACTATGAGTGAAGTCAAATGAAATAGTTGAAATATTAGTTACAAGTCTTAAAATTCTCTTTAATAGACTCACTGTCTTTGCAAAGCCTGCTTAACTGGGAATTTCTTCCCACAATTCTTGCACTTAAATTCTTTCTCTTCTGTGGGCTGCTGGTGCAATGTCTGAAGATGCTCAACAAGAATTTCCTCACTAGTGAAACTCGATTCACACTGCGGACAGGCATGGTCCTCTTTAGAGCCCAGGGGACCTGCACATTCATGAGAAAGTACAATTATAAGATAAAAATTTAGTCAAGAACGACCAGTTTTGCCTTCATTTTAACATCAAATTGATCATGTTTAACACAGTAAATTCTTATTGCCTCTATGACTACAAAATGTTGTCCCCAAGAAAAAACAGCAGTGTTACTAGAGAGATTAATATTATTGCTATTTATTTATATTTTTTGATAAAGGATCTCCCTTGATAATTTAGGCTGGTCCTGAACTCATTATGTAGCTCAGGCTGGCCTCAAACTCATGGCAATCCTCCTGCCTCAGCCTCCAGCATATAAGGAGTACAGACACATGCATACTATAGCAGGCTTAAGTGGTGCTGGGGAATCAACCCAAAACTTTGCATTTGCCAGGCAAGTACTTAACTGCTAAGCTACACTCCCAAACTCTTTAAAATCATTTTACTTGTGTTTCACCGAATCAATACAGAATCAAATTCAATTTGTGATTTGCCCTATAAAGTTATGTTTCCACAAAGACTTACTGTAAACTTGAACTGTAAACAAAACTTTCCTGTAATGAGTCATCTTTACTTTCTGCTTTGCAAAAAATCCAGTGTAACTAAGGCTAACCATTGAAACCAAGTGGAAATCTTACATCAGTGTAGAGAAGAACAGTCATAAAAAATAAAAATAAAATGAATTACTGATTATAGTAGGTATAATGGAGAAAGTTCCAATGTCCCAAAGAAACTGACAGAGATCTGTTCAAATTTCTCAGCATACTCTTAAAATTGCATATACGTTTCTAACTATGAAATAAAAACTGGATTTGGGAATTGAAGAAAAGAAACATCCCAAATAACCCATCTTTGAAAGCTAAGCACTACATTTCCAAGCCTGATTTATCCTTAGTACATATGTATTTACTTTATGCCTAGTCTAGGAAAAGCTACACTTATAACCACATCTCATGTACAATTTTACATGTTGCTCTTTTTTTCCATTTAACATCTTCTCAAATCATGTTTTTAAACTTAGAGATCTGAGTGACTTCTTTGTTTCTTAGACTGGAGGGTTTTTTTTTTTTTTTTTTTTTTTTTTTTTTTTTTTTTTTTTTTTTTTTTTTTTTTTTTTTTTTTTTTTTTTTTTTTTTTTTTTTTTTTTTTTTTTTTTTTTTTTTTTTTTTTTTTTTTTTTTTTTTGCTTGTATAAATGAGTCATCAAGAATTCTAAAACAAAAAACAGAAAACATACAAGCTCCTGGTTCATATATAAAGAAACCTTTTTATGTACCCATTGATTCTTTTTAGAAAAATAATAAGGACTTGTATTTCAATAACAAATGCGAAAACTGGGTCAGCAAATGGCAAATAGAAAAACTGAATTTTAAATTAAAATAATGGGTATAACAACAAACACTTCTGTGTCAAAAAAGTAGAATAGAAAAGTCTTTCAAAAAGCATTATTACCTCTGCAACTAGTGAAATCAATGTCACTTCTTAAGTGACTTTGCTACACAAAATGGAGAAATACCGCATAGTACCAGCCTGCTTGGTCTAAATGTTTGTGAACCCCTTAATTTTCTACTGAAAACTACCCATAACGAAACAGTATTAAGCGGTAAATAAAGCCTTTGGAGGTATTTTGACCACAAGACTCTACTCTCATGAACACCATTAGGGACCTACGAAAAGAAGCAAACGACCCTGCACACCTTTCCACTTCAGGAAGGCGCAGCTAGCAGACGCTATGGAGGAGAACTGGGCCTCACTAGACACCAAGTCTTCTGGTTCTCTGACCTTAGATTTCCCAGGCTCTAGAGCTCTAAGCAATACATTTCTATTTTTTATGAATTAGTAAGTACAGCCTAAATGGATTAAAACACAGCTTGCCATAAAATATAAGTATCTATTAAACATCACTCACATTTCCCTCATTTCTTTCACACATAAAAACATAATATAGCAGACACCAGGTCTAATAATAAATGATTGTTCCCCAGTGGCTGACAAGCAAGTGACACCTATTTCCTCAACTACGGGGCTGGTTTAAGCAAGTTTGACAGATGGTCATCACAAGGTTTTGATCACCAAACTAGGATAAATGAACACTCGTCCAGGTTCCTATGATCTGAAAAGAAAAAAAATCCCAAAAGCTCTGGATTCCCAACAGATCCCCAACAGGCTGAGACCTAGGAATCAGTCCTCGAGGACCCAATAGGATCCTCCCGTAAACCTCATCTGTGGATGCGTACAGTCCCACATGCAGATAAGGCCAGCTCTCAAGGAGTTGCTACCTTTCCCAGAGTTTTAAGAACAAACAATAGCAGAGCCAAAGCAATGGTATGAAAATCCTCACTGTTCATCAACCCAGTGCAGTAGAGACAGCAGCGAGAATGAGGAGCTTCCCAGACAATGCAATGCTGGCCCTGACCTTGGCCATCCCACAGCATCTGTCTCCGTTTTCCCACACTCTTTCCCTGCTATACAAGAGATGGGCAAATGGAAAAAGTAGATAGCCTCAGAGAGTAATCATGACAAAAATAACTGATTTTCTTGGACAACATTGTATTATAAAGAAAGTATAATTCAGGCAGTTCAAATTATATTTCTTCCATAGTTTAACGACTAAGATCAGCAGGCAAAGACGGAATACCTTTTCTGCCACCTGCTGATTGTCCTTCACAACTCTCAGCTTTCCCTTCCGCGGTCACTGTCATGATTTGCTGTTCCTCCTCATCAGCCTCCATGTCACTGTCCAAGTAGCCGATTAGAAGCTCTGTGTCTGTTTCTATATCTTCAACTGCCAAATAGAAAATGTTTTCTCCTTCCTGAAATAAAAAAGCACATATACATATACATATTTATGCACTGAACCATCCATTTGTTTCTCATAATAATGAAGATTTCATTTTAAGATGTATTAATTGAGTACCTTAACCCCATAAACTATCACAATTTTTTATATCTCCAATTGATCTGAACACTGAAAACAGAATAGGAAATATCCGGTCTCCTGGAAACATAAGATACAATTATGCACATATGAAAAAAGAGAGTAAACTTAGTGAATTTATATGTGTCAAATGAAGTAAGAATATTATGTAAAATTCTTGAAGTAAATTTTGCAACATTAATTGGCCTTAAGCAGGTAATACCTTGCAGAAGCTCACAAAGGCAGACCAGGCAGTGGTATCATTTACATACCCAAACAGATTGCAATGAGATACCAATGATTTCAATATGATTAACATTCAATGCAAAATTAAATCAGAGAACAATACAAAACCTTTTAACATTCCAACACAAAGCAGAAGAACTACAAATAAATTCTTTTCCTCAAACAATTTCAAAGTAGCTGGAGTAGAAACAATGAAACAAAGACTAGCCCTGTGGAAGGCACAAGGGGTTCACTGAGCCATCAAGGGCACCCTCCTTCAGCGGCATCCATAAGTCCCACTGAAATGACAGGAGACAGAAGAAAAGAGACAAGTTTTCCTGATCGCCACACAAAAATTGTTTTGGAAAATATTTGAAGACAGAAATGAAACACGATGAAAATAACAGGAAATCATAAGGAACCTCAACCAGTAACAGACACAGAAGAGGAACGAAGCACGCTACAGAAAAGGCAACTGCAGAGAAGCTTCACACTTAGAACCAACTAGTACATAATGCCTCTCTGGGCCTCAGGCCAATCACCAAGGAGCCCCGAGGGAGCTGAAGAGCTGGCTGTCCTCAGGAGAAAGTACCCAGAATCACTCTCTTTTACAAAGTCAAGCAATTGTTCTGGGACAGGGCCTGGTTTGGCTACTGAGGATAAACAGAAACGCAAAGCAGAGCCTGAATTTACTAGAACTTCATAGTGGGCAAAAGAGGAAAACACAAACACAACAAGCTCCTCCCGGGAGTGAAAGACATCAAGTACACAGGACAGAACTGAAGCTTTCTCTCCCCTCCTCCTTCTCTGTGCTAAGCACTTAACTTTGAAGAGGAAAATAAAAAAGTAAAAAGGGAATGGAGCAAGAAGGAAGAGGAGTATAATAAGTGCACAGATGCGTGCACACCTCTATGCACACCTCTACACACACACACACGAAAAATTGGGAAAATGTGCGCTAAATTGTGTATGCCATTAACATTTTCAGAGAGGCCATTCAACACTGAATATAGCTTTAGCTTAGGAATTTTTTCCACAAGTGGAGACAACTTTGTTATTTCAAAGCATGCACATTAGTGCCATGGAAGAAGAGAGAAATGATCACATTCATGCAGTATCGTGTAAGGGACACTTGGCACCAAGGCTCAGGACACCAAAGCAACTCTGGCCACTAGCTAATGGTAATTAAAGCATGTTCCTACGGGATTTACCACACTCCTGGAAATTTTCAAATTTCTTACCTCTGGAACCATAAAAAGTTATTTCTCATTAAGAATGCTAAATTAACTTCCACACAACTGTTACTCTTTGTACAACAAAAATAAATAATAAAAAATAGACATTCAGCAGAAAAGAATTCTCTTTAATTAAACTAGCAGTGGCAATTCTCAGGGTCTGGGGAGTCACTGGCTGTCAGTGTTACCAGAAACAACCGAGGACTGACCTGAGGAAGACATCAGAGTACAATCATAAATCTTAGTGCTTATCTGATCAATATCAAAGGAAGTTAATTAAAACCTCTTTCTATCACATCAGTCATTAACTCTGTGATGGCTTTCATAATACCAAGATTATTTTTTAAAACATGATAACATTATATTAAACTGTAATCATAAGATACACTGTATTTATTGAAGGGCTCTCCAATAAAAATTTCAACACACTAGCTAAAAATTTATGAACAGAAAAGCAGCATTATAAGCTCCATAGGATCAGTCTTTTTTTCTGTTTTCCAAAATTGTGATATGAAAAGAAATAAAACTATAGGCATAACTCAAACTATATAACTAACAGGGATATGTTTTATACCTAATTCCCACCATGGTGCAAATCAAGATGTTCTCCTCCTCTTCTTCGTTTGCATTTGCTACTACAGTAGTACTAAGCATTCTCTCAATCATACCCTTGCCCACTACCCAGTTTGGACCTTGAATGCCCCCAAAGACTCATGTGCTAAAGGTTTGCTCCCCAATCTGTGATATTATTTGGAGGAAGTGAAATTTATTTTTCCTGTGGTACTAGCGATCCAATTCAGGGCCTTTGCCCTGACCTATATCCCCAGCCAACTTCTCAGTATTAAGTTTCTGAGACAAGGTTTCAGTTGCCAAATTGCCCAGACTGGGCTTGAACTTGAGATCCTTCTGCCTCAGCTTCCCAAGCATGCTGCAACTAGAGGCCTGTGACACTAGTCTCGGTGAGGAAATGAAACTTTTAAAGAGGTTGTAGAACCTAGAGGACAGAAGTTAGGTCACTGGGAAGATGTACCCTTGAAAGGGACACTTCAGCCCCAAGGCCTTCAGTCTCCTTTGCTTTCCAGCTGCCATGAAGCAAGCGGTTTCACTCCACCTCATATTTGCCACCATGGTGCTGTGCTTACCACAGGACCAAAAGCCCTGGAGACAGTTGACCATAGACTGCAACCTCAAACCGTGAGCCAGAATGAGCTATTCTTCCTAATACATTTCAATAATCACTAGCATCCTGTCGCACGTATAGAAAGCTGACTAGCACGACTTCCTTACACTGACTTTCAGTCTCCCTACAATTCCTACAACTTTTTGTTGCTATTGTTCTTCCCAACCTCCAACTATCAGAAATCATCACATTCCTATTTCTGAAACCCTGCGGTGCTACTTTTCCCACCGACGGAAACATGGCTGGCCTGAATGCCTGCCCTCCCATTTTTCACTACTTGTTTCTACTGTAAGTTGTTTGTAATATGAACATTCTGTGGCAGCTTAAGTCCCTGACAGTGTACTTTGGAAAAAGTTAAAAGTAAAATAATTGGTTTTAATAAATTTGCCAAATGTCATTTTTATAGAAAAATATAAGTCAATGCTCTACTCAAAGGATAAAAACAAAAGTGATACTAGGGTTTGTCTAGCTTCCTCTTCTGCTAGTGTATATATCTGTAGTTTTTCTAGAGTTAATTATTTAATGCATTACTTTTGTAATAAAAGTCACAAATAGTAAATGAGCCCCATTTGTAGATAACAGAAAGTGGAACTCTATGGTGATCAAGAAACACAAGGCTTTGGGATGCCCAGGATTCAGGCCCACTGGAGATTAATTGGCTACATGACTAAACAAACAGCTAAATTTCTCAAACCACCAATTCTGCTATCTGTAAAATGGAGAAAATAATCTATCCTGCAGGATGGCTACAAGAATGAAAGGTTATGATATTTGTTAAGTATAGCAAGGTGCCTATACCCGGTTAGTAATTAGTAGTTATCACGATGATCAGTAATAGTAGTAGTAGTAGTATTTAAAAATTTGAAAGCCAATGATTAAAATATTCATAGTTTTTATTTTATTTCAAAGAAATTATTGCTCAAAATTGACCAGACTACTCTTAATTAAATTCCATCTGGCCAAACTGCACTCAGCCAAAATATAATCCAGCTCTATTGCTTGCTGTTACTGTTAGCACTGACTGTCAACTTGACTGGATTAACAGCAGTGTAGCAGATTGGCAGAGCACACTTCTGGATGTGTCTGTGGGAATTCCCAGAAATTCCTGACACGTGGGCCAGCAAACTGAGCCAAAGACCCTGCTGTGGGTGACAACATCCAATAGGATGGTAGCCTGGATGGAATGAAGGGCAGGAAGGAAAAGTGTTTCTCCTCTCAAGAAGCTCCATTCTGTTTGAATGAGTGCAACTTTTGTTCCTGTAATCGCCTGTCAGCACCAAGCATCAGTTCTCCAGCCTTTCAGGGTGAACCCAGGCCAGCAACTCTCCTGGGATCGTCCAGGCCTTTGGTTTCTGACTGGCCCTGGATTCTTCTTGTACTGTGATAACCACGTTCTTGAACTGAACGGCAAGTGGACTGCCTGCCTCTCCGGTAAGCAGACAGCCTCTGTGGAGTCCACCACCTGTGATCTTTAAACTCACCTAAGAAATCCCTTTACCTAATTCATATATATTTACATCAACATGATATTATACATATAATGTATATAACACACACGGGTAGACAAATAGATAAATATTTAGATTCTATTCCTACAGAAAACTTTGAGCCATATGCCTGCACACTAAAGTTCTGAAACGCCCTGTCTTTACTCTCCTATTACCATATTCTGCTCACCTGTTAACCTGCCACTCTGGATTGGACTTCTGAAACCAACTGCTGTCTGAACTCGGACTAAAGTGACCAAACATCAGGTTTACCTGCAACTTAGGAATTTTCCAGGATATAGAACTTTTTATGTGAAAACTGCAAGTGTCCCAGATAAAACAGGAAAGCTCACACCCTAACGATACCCATCATGCTCTGCAAAAATTCATTCTCAGCTTAGGCTTTCTTAAGAGCATTGACCAGGCCCACCTCCTTCCTTCTTCTTCATGTCCAGCTAAGGATGCTCAACACTTTGAATTAGTCCCACATCTAACCGTCTACCAAATGGACTCTCCTAATCTGAATCTATAACCTTTCGTCACCAACTTCCCTTCAAATGAGGAAACTTTCTAGCCTTCTTCAGTCTACCAGCACCCATCCTCACAGAAAACATAGCGCCCATTGATGGCCGAGGGCAAGGCCAAGCCTGCTGTGTGGCCCACGTGCTGCACACGTCAGCATCTTCTGAGGCACAGCTTATCTTTACACTCATGAAACATTGCCTAAACTGCTAAGTTCACAGAGGTGCCTTTTTTTAGCAGCTCCCTATATCAACTGCCTTAACTTTGACTAGGTACTTTCTGATAATTAGTGCAGCTTTTGCATTCAATGCATGTGGTCAGTAAGTTTCTAACATGTGTTGCTTTATCTCCCCAAAAGATGACTTCCTCTAGGCAATGGGCAAGAGTATCAACCATATTCATAACAGTTGTTCCATGTTTTATAAATAATAGATAAGAAAAAGCTTGTGCTTACTGAACAAATATACCTATAAGTAAAACTTTATTAACAGTTTCCTTTGTTTACAAAGTAGAGGCCAGTGCAATAATGCACATCACAGAGAGTGGTGTCCTGAGGAGAACTGTAGCTGAGTAGTGGTGGTGACGAGATGTCATCAAATTCTGGATAAACTCTGGAGGGAAAGCAGATGCCATTTCCTGACATTATATATGGAGCGTGAGAAAAGAAGGGCTGAAGACAAGTTCAACGCGGTGAAGTTTTTCCCAAAAGCACTAACAGATGTTGTTCTCCTTGGTCATAATTTTTGATGCTTCAAAACAAAGACAAGTATGAATTTTTGCTTTGAATCAATACCTTCTTTATATACTCTGTATACATATATTTTTATGTGTTCTTGCACTCAGGTTCTCAAGATTATCAGTAAATTCAGCCACTTAAAAGCCAATTACTATCTATCAACAAATACAAAATTTAAATCATTCATTATCCTTAAACAAAAAATTCATTTAGGTCATAAGTTACTTAAAAAGCTCTTCCTATGGACAGCCAATGCATTCTGAAGAAAAGCAGAAAGTACAAGTTCTGATCTATGCTGGATGATACGTTTCTCAAAACAAATTTAAATGGCTAACAAATGTGGGGGAAAAAACAATCACCTGGTAGTTTGACTCAATATTAAAGTCAGACACAATGCTGTGTGGTACAGCCACTATAGCAAATTCTGGGGAGGCAGTGGCCCTTCCAAAATTCTCATGCACTTAGATAGTCATTTCTAAATTCAGAACATTGGGAGAGTAGCCATACAAATACAATAGTATGGAAATAAAAACTCAACTATTATGAATTCTGAATAGTTAACTGTAAATACATTGTCATAAACCACACTAAGAAAACAGTAGTGCCGCAAACCTCTCATGCAGGCTCCCCATGGCACCCTGCTTGGGTATTCCACAGCCCATGTCCTCCCACTTTTACCTACAAAATGAGCTCAGTACTATTACCTTTCTGAAAGAGCAGTTTTGAGTGTTAAATAAAAGAGAACATGTAGAGTCACTTGGTAGGCAGTAAGCACAGAAGGCATGGTTGTTTAGCATCAAAGCCCATCTTCATTAGAAACTTGTCCCACATGGACTCTTCCAACCCACCTGCACTTTATATAAAGGAAAAGTGAGGACCTGAGACGATAAATAAGTTGTAAAGATCACACTAATACCAAATGCTGGAGCCAGACAAGAATGTAAAGGCAGGACTGGCAAAATAGGAAGGTCAAGAATGAAGTAAATTAACCTATACAGCTGTAATTTCAATTTAACTGGATAAAATATTTTCCAAATGAGCCTAAAATCCCCAAGGTAATTAAGGACTAAAAGGAATTTGGCCCCATGGATTTTTTCCTGTTTACTTCTCAATGACTTAAAAATAATATTTTCATTTGATCAGACACTGAGTATGGAACCTATTATCTAGTATGTTGCCTCAGTCTCATATACAGTAGAAATCTACATTCCACTGACCAGCTATATCTGTCATTAATACATTCTGAGAGTAGCTATTTGACATGGTATGCTTAAAGAATAATACTTAATCAGGACTCCAAAGACCACTCTGGCTCTGGCTTTGCATATTCGGGCTCTGTCACTTTGAACGAGCCTCTTTTCATCTGGAATTCTTGTTCTATCTACAAAATTAAACTATTATTTTGGTCCTTTCCCAGCTCAACTCAATCACAAACTTGTAATATAAATTCACATTTAAGAGACTCTAGCTAATGTCACTAAGAGGAAAAGTACATATACAGGGTGATCCCAGCATTGGTTCCCCTCTCTCAGATCTCAACCTACTAAAATAAGGCTGGTATGAAATTCAGAGGCTATATAACTCCAATGCCAATGAAAGGCTAAAATGCACAATATTATAAGGTTGAAAGTCCTCTTCTCCAACATTATACAGAGTAATGTATAAGTCATCACTGGGTAGGATTTTTATCTCAGTGACTATTTCTGTGTTGTGGCAATGGTTAAGACCAAATATACTCAAAATGCTTCTTAGTCTAATTTCTTCTGATTTTATCACTCCAAAAAACCACATTTTTTTCCTAGATATCTAAGAGATAAATCTACTTTTCACATTCTCTATGTCCCTTCAACATCCAGGATTATATATAAACACCAACTTCATGTGAATGGATTTCATGAACTCATGCACTGGGGGTTCCACTTTGCTATTTCAAAACAGCAAAAGTAACTCGATCGTGTTTCACAAGAAAATACTAATCCTCACTGTGTGCAAATAAATATAACTCCAGAAGAGGCCAAGATGATTTGGTATTTCAGCTGCATCTGTCTGAGACTTAACTTGATTTTTATTTACTTATTGGCAGGCTGCTGTCCACATGTACACAATGCAAGAAATCAAGACCATGAAGTTGGCACAGGAACAATTTATTGCATTGAAAGGTAGTAAACTGTGAATATTCACAGTATCCAGCTAGGTGACTAGTGGGCTACATAAGCAAAAAGAAATCATCTTCAAAAACAATCTTCAGCTTGTTAATGTAGCAGGTCACACCAGTGTGGATAAAAATTTGGATGTTGCGCGATAATCGGAAATAGAGATTGGTGAAGGTGAAGAGAAGAAAGTAGAAAGAGAGAGTAAAAAGTTTATATTTAACATCCTCTCACTTTCTTTCTTTTAGTAAGTCAAGATGCACGTCATGTCATTTCCATGAGGATCAATATACAAAGCTGACAAAAAACTGTCCATGATAAAATTCACGAGATACATCTACTGTATTAGTCTAACAACAGAACAGTCTTAAAAGTGAGACATGACTGTAATAGATCAAGCACTCCAGTTTATGAACTCCCCTCCCAGAAAGAAAGCTTTTCCAAACTGCCATGTGACTCTGCTGCCTACCGGGTCGGGCCAGGTAACATGCCTTGACTCAGGCAAAGAGAAGCAAAATCAACCATGTCTAAGAGGCAGCTTCAAAGGCATCAGATATTTAGGCTACTGTTCTTTTTTCCCCCTCTGCCAAAAATAAAACCAATCTGCTCCTGAATTAACAACACAGTAAATACAAGACTATATTTCAGGAAGGTAGGGTAAGCTATAAATATCAGGGTTACAGAATAAATTTTTTATTCCCTACAAATTCTTAAGAATTTAAGGGCTGGAGGAATAGCATGGCAGTTACAGCTAGTGCCTAGCAAGTGCAAAGCCCTGAGTTTGATTCTCAGGCATCGCATAAACCCGGCATGGTAGCATATGCCCGTAATCCCAATATTCAGGAGGCTGAGGCAGGAGGATTGCCTTGAGTTCAAGGACAACCTGGATTACAAAGTGAGTTCAGGACTAGCCTGAAATATAAAACGAGATCCTGTCCCTCTCCCCACCTCACCCCCAGAAAAAAAAGAAAAAGAATTCAAAAGTTAGCCAAAAGTTGAGGATGTTTTAGCAGAGGCTAGAATAAAGACGAGTAACCAGGGTGCTTGCTGGTGTCAGAATTCAAGAATGAAGTAGTTGTCAGTGACACCTGTGTTAGCCAGGTTTTGGTTGCTGGGACAAAACACCTGACAATTACAACTTAAGAGCGGACAGGTTTGCTTAGGATATGGTTTTAGTCAGCTGGCTGCAGGCAGAGACCACATGGTCCAAGGGCACAGTAGAGGAAAGCTGCTCATTTCAGATGGCGAGGAAGTTCTGTGGGCCAAAGAGAGCCAAGGCGGAAGGACGGGGCCGGGGACAACACTACCCCCATGGCACGAGCACGTGACCCACTGTTTCCACTGAGGCCCCATCTTCTGAGAATCCCAAGGATCCTCATTATTACTGGAACCCAAAACAACAAAAAGCAGAGCTAGTGTCACTATTTAGAATCTGAAGCTATTGCACAGGTAAAAACCACGCTGACCTAAGTAAGAAGATGTTCTGTCCTAGCCTCCGAAAGTAACTTCTAGTAAGGCCCTAAAGAAGGTTCTGAATGAATCTAGTTTTGGATGTCGACCTACCGCTAGTGGTTCAGACGTGTCTGCTGATGCAAAATTTCAATGGTGTGGTAAATTGTTACAATGGGTCAAGATGACACAGTTTGAAATCTCATCTCATATGCATTGATAATAAGTTTTTGGGTGTTGTTCTATTTTATTTACTGGTTTGACTTTCAAGAAGTAAAATGTTATCCTGAGGTTTTACTGTGGGTTTAAGAAAATATCAACACATTTAAAATCATAAGTTTTGTTCGATATAAAGGTGAAAAGAATTTCAAAGGATTTTTCTGTATCGACTTTACATACAGTATGACATGGATTCTAATGTGAATTAAAACAAAGAAGACTATGCATACAGAAACTTAATATAAACATATATCCTTTATAATATACATTTTAAATTTGATTTTAAAATAAGCTGTATGAAGGTACATCATTTCCCAAATTTTAGAAATCGGCATGGAATTAACTCACTTAGAAAAAGCTCTCAAAAGACTAGCTGGACTTCCACATTATTGATACAAGAGTAAGGTTAACTCTCCAGCAAGATCAACTGTGCCCCTATTTGTTCATGTTTCCTATCTGCAAAACTAATAAAAGAGGCAGATGTGTAAACCACCACAATATGTACACTGCTATATCTCAAAGGACTTAATTAGCTGCAGGAAAGAAAATCAGGAAATGCTGTTTTCTCTGCCCACTAAGGTGAATTAAATAATATGATCATTAAATACCAACTTAAGAAATCATAAACGCCATCAGGTGAATATCCATTATATCCATTTCATAAGTATAGTATGTATAGTACGTATAGTTTTGACATAAGCCAACCATAAGAATGATCTATTTAACTGCTCTCTAGACTTACATTAAAGTCTATAAAGCTCCACGTGAAAGGAAAACCCTCACACATATCTGAAAACTCTTATTCAGATTCATTACCCTCCCAAAACAGTACAGCCTCACAAGTAAACCTAAAATCAGTAAGAATTGTCTGGGTTTTCTCTAATCTGCCTTTCTTAAATCAAGTAACATTCATTAAGAGGATTAGATTACGTTCTAAGATAAAATTTTCCCTAAGTTTTTCTGAGTCACTAGACTTCACAAAAGCCTCAGCATTCAATGCACTGAGTGGAATGCAGTGCACCTTTGCTCTGCAAACTATACTAGTAATACATAAATTACAAGAGAAATTGTATACTTCATATGAATATTTCATCAATTCAATGATGGAATGGAGAACTCCACAACTTACTTGCATTAATCACCAGTGACTGAACCCTTCCTGAGAAACTACTCATGCGCTGTATACAATACACTTTTCTTTAAGTAGAAACTTTCCTAGAAAACTCAATTTTCATTGGGAAAGAACTAAATGCAGCTAATACAGTATTTTGTACTATATTTAATGCCCATTAAATTTACTTCATTTTGTAGTTTGTTGACCACTTTAATAACCATTACAAATAATCCAATATTATCTCCAATTTTGAAAAAAACCCAAAATCACTTTCTCCTTCCTGTTCACACACCCAAAATAATGCCTGGCAATAAATGATTTAATTTGAGGTGTTTAGATTTTAGTTTTAATTATGGCTGTTGGATTAATTTCCTCTTCCGATGAATAAGGTACTCTTATTGTTTGTTTCATTGCATCTGTCGTAAGTGCTTCTTTTTGTTATATTTCCTAGCAGGTAAACAATTTTAAATTTTGATTCCTTTCTACATATCTCTTAAAGCTTCCAGGGATGTAAGCACAGTTCCACTGCAGTGTTGACCGAGTCTCTAATCTTTCATTATTATATTTGTTCAGTATGATTTGAAAGCACCCTACTACTGCACAGCAAGTGCTTCTTTCTCACTAACCTTTGCTATTTTAATCCTCTATGTGGAGTTAGTGCTGATTAGCCATTCTGGCTGTTATCTGAATTAAAGGCTCTGCTTGTCTGTGGTGATATTTGTAAAATGACTTTTGACATTAACAATGAGGTGTCACTGGCTGCACTGCAGTTTGGCTAAGAGGTAAAAAAAAAATACAGAGTGGACCAAAATGCCTCAGAAGCACAGAGAAGCACTTTTTCAGTGGAGGATAATGTGACGCTCAGCCAGACCAAATGTTCGCACGCACATAAACGGCAGGCCAGAGTTCAAGTGGAAGCGTTTGCTCTCTGTTACTTTAAAGGAAACAGACACAAGCTTTTGCCAAATTGACAAGGCACATTCAGGTAGGTATGCACAGTTGGGGAAGAAGCAAAGAGCCGGCAAAAGTCCGGCTCACCAAGTGCCTACAGGCAGAACCATGGCAGGCGGGCTCAGGGACACTCGCGGCTGGCAGGAACACTGCTGGTGGGAAACTCGGTCTAATAACAGAAATAAAAATATAAATAAGAAATTATCTAAGCGAGACAATGGATATATTAGGCAATTTTGGTCTTAAGAATATTTAAATTCTTACAAGTTTCTTTTTAATTTGCAAAATTTTAAATCAACTAATACACATCACATAACATTAAATTAACAAAGTAAATCAAATATTAAACATGAAAATCATCACTTCCCCCCGGCAGAATAATTTCAAATAATTTTCATTTTCAATTCTACTTCATGCTTTCACAATCACCAATCTTACTGGCACGAGGACCCAGGCCAATTAGGAAACACTGTTGAGCCCAGTAACCTCATTTTGGCTACAGTCACAGCAGCAGGATGTTCCTGGTGAGCATCTGAGCCACCTGAGGCCACGCTTTCTCTAGCAGCACCCACTAGCATCCAACAGCATCCTTTAAAAGGATTTCAGCACAGGCAAAATGTCACACTTTCCATTAGGAACAATCAGCCTACCTGAAACTTCCTTCTGTTAAAAAAAAGCTGAAAGTGCCCTAGCACAAACAAATAATCCCAACGGTCATAAACCTATCTCTGGTGTTGCCAAAGCACTCTATCCAATCATAGTCTCAGGACAGAACACAGCAAGACACCTCCCTTTGGTGCACTTTTTTAAGCCTATAAAGTTCTAGTCATCTTTCCATAAGGAAGACAAACCCCCAGTGACAGTAAGTACAGTGTCATAATAAGAAATCCTTAAGAGGCCCGGAAGGATGATCCTGCACATCTAGCTACAAGAAGCTCAGCAGCAGAGGCACAGGCTGCTGCAGTTGTGGAAAGTGCCAGGCCTCCTAGGACTCAGTCACTCCATACAGCAGGTCGCCTTGTCCGAAATACAAGAAATTTTTTACTGTTTTTACAGAGACAAAGCCAAAATAGCAACACCTCCAAACACGGCAGTGAAGTGGAAACAAACATGCCGGCTAACACATGTAGGCAGGTAGGGATGCCACCTCACCTAATCCAGTGAGGAATCCATTCAGAAAGAGGGCAGAGTTTTGAGGATATTTTTACGGCCATAGAGGCAGAAAATACATTACCTTTTAGCCATGCTATCTCCAGTATTCAGCACAGGAACTGACACATAGCAGACCTGCAGGAGCTATTATTTGAATAAATAGTCATCTGCTCAGCCAGCGAAGTTAGGTTAAGGTCAGGCATCTCTGTCAAGTCCTCAGTCAAGTGAAGATTTACGACTTAAAACTGTCTTTCTTGATATCATCCAAACTAGGCTAGGTCTGCACTCTTTCTCATTCTAGGTCAACTGTGTATTAACCTTATCCAATCCTCCCATAAGGATATATTTTCTACACTAATCACTGTCATAGCCAACCTTAAAGAGGTAAATACCTCTGGTATTTACACCCTCAGAAGTCTCCTGCATTGTACAAAGGCCAGACCCTGTAATTAATAGTAATCAGTAGAAATGCTGGTATAGTATATTAGTTCCAAGAAGAGATTACAAAGGATTTCAACTCATACTGTGTCCATCTGGAAATCTCTCTCTCTCTCTCTCTCTCTCTCTCTCTCTCTCTCTCTCTCTCTCTCTCTCCCTCTCCCTTTCACCCTTTCCAAAACTAGTAAGCTGCCATTTCCTGAGCAGATGAGCAGATACAGTAAGAAGCTCACAAGGTAAAGAACTGAAGCCTTCTGCCAACAGTCATGTAAAGGAAGCAGTCCTCATCATCTTCAGCCACATCTGTCCCGCTGGCCTGATGGACTACAACTTTCTGAAAGACCTTAAGCTAGAATCTCAGAAAACCCAGGTAATGCCACTCTTGAATTCCTACTCTCAAAAACCTGTATAAAGTAGTGCGTGTTTGTTGCTTTAAGCTGTTAACATGTAGGTCAAATTTGTTACAAACAATAAATATTTACTATAACACAGATATCTACAGAAAAGAGAAGTTACACCTAAGTCAAGAAGGATTCCAAAGCTTTCATATTACTCAAAGGGTAACAGCCTATACTGCTGGGTGAGACGTGGACACTAGGAAGTAAGATCTGCAGAAGAAAGACAAAGAGGAGACTGCCTCTATGGTTCCTGGGTTGAGAGGCACAAAAAAGTCTCACTTAACTAAAACATCACTCCAAACCTTAACCTGAAGTACTCTGATTCTGAAACTTCATACTATTAATTTTAAGAGATCTAAATGTTATTTTATGACAATTCTGACACACTAGCTTTCAGCTAAAATGAAGATAGAGGAACCAAAAGATAAAAGAGGCAAAGACAGAGACTCTACCTGTACCAAAGGAAAGCAGGGGCTATGCTTTGTGATGAACTAGACAGACAGCTTGGGCTGAAGAGATCAATGTAGACATGATGGAAGTAATCATAAAGTAAATATTGAGAAAAACTGTTCTTCAAATTTTCAATTTCAATTTGCAGTTTCAAACTATGTCACAGCAACTTCAGAAACATGAAAAGGTTTTTAAATCTAAATGTACTCTTTTAATAAGTAACTTCAACTTTATATGGCACATGGGTTAAGAAGAGGAAATTAAAGTATCTAAGTTCAAATCCTACCATGGCACTCAAAGGTTATGTGCCCTCAGACAAACTACTTAAGATGCTCCTCTGATCGGTATCCTTATCTACCTCAAAAAGGCAATAATTATAATACTTCCTCAAAAGTATGATATAATAATATTTCATGAATTAACTGCTTACTTGCATATAATAAGCATTCATTAAGTACTAGCTGCTATCATTATCATTATTAAAGATTAAAATACATTGCATTTCTTCCAAAATACGTATATATATATATATAACTTATATGATATATATATATATTTTTTTTTCATAAGTATTGATTTGCCCCACCACTAAAGTATGGCCTGAGTGAAAACATGTATTAATATTCCTCCAATACAGCCACAGTAAGGTTAGTATTTATAACCAATTTATGACTGATTGCTTGAAATTTTTCCTTTTTTTAAGTGAGATAAAATTACACATATTTATCAGGCATCACACAATGTTCTGAAATAAAGACACACCCACAAACACAATAAAAGGGAATGGTTATATCTAGTTATTGGGCAAATGTATTTCTTCACATAGTTACTAATTTTGTGCTAAGAACTCTTAATGCCTACTCTCTTCATTCTTCCAGATTATATCATTATTAATCATAATCACCATGCTATACAACAGATCTCTTGAATTTATGCTGTGATTATATAGAATAAAATTTTATCCCAATAAAATGAAAGTGTGGCACACCTTCCCAAAAGACAGCCCATTACAATATAGATCTGTATGTTACTTGTTATTATTTTATGGTATTATTGTAGAATATCACTAGGCAGTCTAAGTGACAATTATGCTTGTCCTGACAGCAGCCCTCAGGATTAGTAAAGAATATTTCTGAGTGTATGTGAGTGGATGGGGGTTCATCAAAGCAAGGCCTTGAATACTGCACCTGCTGCTTGATTCCTTCTTCTCTGGGGCTGTTCCCTGCTTTGCTTCCCAGCCGCTCTGTCCTAATAAGCGGCTTCACCCTGCTGTGCCCTTCTCCAATGTTCCTGCTTTGAAGCCACCCTACTGCGGACACTCTGAACCCATGAACCAAATAAAACTCTCCTCCTTTAAATTATGAGTGTCACATATTTTTTCCAACAGCAAGAAAGCTAATACTAAAAAATTGGCACCAGAGAAGTGGGGTAGTTGCTGTGACTCTATGTGACCATGTGGTTTAGAAGCCTTTGGAATTAGTTTGCAGAAAAATGTGCAGAGGTTTGGAGATATGGGCTAGAGAAGCCATGGCCTGCTATCACCATAACAGGCTGGGTGATTCTGGTTAGAGGTCAGAAGATGAGAATGCTAATAAGAATGGAGACAAGAATGTCCAAGCTCATGATGGCCAGGCAGTGGCTATACAGGGAACTGGGTTAGAGATCATAAATGTTTTATTCTGATAAACACCTTGTTTATGTTTTGTTCATGCCCTGAGAATTTGAGGAAGGCTGAATTTAAGGGCTACGGATTAGCTGAACTGGCAGAGGAAACTTCAAGGCAGTGCAACACCTATGCATAGATATGGCTGGATGACTTTAGCCATGTATGTAATGAGAATCTGGAGCAAAGAGCAGAGCAGTAAGTTTTGAAAAACTTAAAAATTCGGCCTGAAAAAAATTATCAGTAAATATAAGGTAAAAAGGTAAAAAAGAAATGTGGTTGCTGAGTATAATGCTATTTTTAAAAAAAAAAGAAAGAAAAGAACCAAATATTTTGAATGGAGACAAGCATCTCAGGAATTTGCAGGCTCAAAGGTACGAAAGTATAAATCTTTCATTTGGACAGAGAGGCCACAGACACCCTGTTCCAAAAGGGCCCTCTACAAAATGAGTTCCCTGGTACTTATCTGACCACATTCTGCTTTCTAGGCATTCAGAAGTGGCTTCAGTCATGGTTCCAGGGGGCCTGGCTACTGCTTAAGCCAGCCACAAACTGTGGCATTACACACATGATGACAATTTTTCAGGTATGAAGAATATAAGAGCTATGGGTCACAGAGGTTTCCACATAGTTTTCAAAGGAAGGCTTGGGAGGCCAGGCAAAGTAGCTCTGAAGGGTGAACTGTAGGAATGGAGACCCCAGGAAGATGGAAATGCCAGGAATGCTAGATGTTTGCCAACGAAAGCTACAGGTGAAGTCAACCCCAAAAAGAGGCCACACGGGCTGAAAACAATGAGGACATGGGAGTGGGTTGCCTGAGCTCTCTGGAGCTCACTACTATGCACCTTGGATGCTATACATGGAGTGACATCACTTCATGGGTTGCTCTGATAGGTTTCTGTCTTGCTTTGGTCCCATTTTTTCCTGTCCCACAACCTTGTCTTTTGAAATGGAAATGTTTAACCTTTGCCATTGTATATTGGGACCATGTGACTTTCTTTTGCAGGAGTTCAGATGTGAGTTTGTCCTGAGTCTCAGAAGAGACTTTGATTTGGTCTTTTAGGAAGCCTGGAATTGTTGAGGCTTTGGGAGATGGGATTAGTGAATTTCCAGTTGTATACAAGACAAATATATTATATTTGGCAGATTTATTAATTTATCATGTGTATTTGGTGATTAAGTATGAATTAAGGAGATGAAACTGGGTGAGAAGTTGACAAGCAGTTAATCTTTAACAGTCAACATGACCAGACTGAGAGACTCCTGGAGATGTGACTGGATCATTATGGGAGATGTGGATTAACTCACTGAAGGCGCTGTCCGGAGAGGGGTGACGGAGGGTCACTAGGGCATGACTCTGGAGGGTACATCTCTAGCCGATGCACTTCCCCTGCTCTGCTTCTCAGCAGCCATTAAGTGAGAAGCTTTCCTCTACCATGTGTTTCCTCCATGATGTTCCTGCCTCAGAACCAGCCAACTATGTATTAAACTTCTGAAACCATGAGTCAGATTACATCTCTCTTCCTGAAGTTGTTGGTGCCTCAACAATGGGAAATCTAACATACTTTTGCTACTTTTTAGCAGATAGATTCTATGTATTCCCTGGGACTCATCTGACCATCCAATACAGTACTATGTATTAGACATTCTGTCATCAACAGACAAAATACATAACCTCTGCAACTTGAAGAGAGGTTTGTTTAGGTTTTAGAGGGTTCAGTCCATGTTTATTGGCTCTGAGGCAGAAATGGCAGGGCAGCAGACATGGAGGAGAAAACTGCTCATCATGCTGCTCAGCAGCCAGAAACCAGACAGAGAGGGGAGGAACCTGGAACAAGAATGGACCCCTCCAGGTCACATCTGCAGGGATCTACCTACTGCAAATCTAGGTATAAAGTAATCAATAAATTAATTCACTGTCATAGCAACCCATGATTCAATTGCTGTCCAAAATCCCCACCTCTCAAACACACGAGACTTCTGGGAGGCATTTTAGTTCTAAACTATACTGCCTGTATAAATTTTGTAAGAAACAGAAACAGAGAAGAAAGAACCAGAAGGAACTTTCATAATTTTTTGCATACATGATAAATCCTTTTGATATTCACGTTTAATATTGATTAGTTACTTAGCTGGCACTACTTGCAGTCGATATTGCAACAACACTATCTGATGACCTTGTGGATCTTGAAGCAGAATGTCAGTGGACACAGTTCTATGTGTGTTTTAAAGATTGTGCTGCAGGAGTAGCACAGCAGTTAAAGAGCTTACCTAGCAAGCACAAGGCCCTGGGTTCAATTCCCCAGCATCACATAAGCTGGATGTGGTGGTGCACACCTGTAATCCCAGCATTGAGGAGGCTGAGGAAGGAAGATTGCCATGGGTTTGAGGCCAGCCTGGGCTATACAGTGAGTTCAGGACCAGCCTTTACTATCAAAGTGAGACCCTGCCTCAAAAAAGAAAATCCAAAAAAATTACCAAAGTTTTCTAAAATTCTCTTCAATTTCTTTTTTCAGAGTACTATAGTTTTCATTATAGAAGTCCTTTAGTTGCTTAGTGAGGCTGATTCCTAGGTATTTAATTTTCTTTGAGGCAACTGTGAATGGAACTACTTTTCTGATTTCTTTCTCTGTATTTTCATTGTTGCTGTGGAAGAATGCTATTGATTTTTGTGCACTGTTTGTATATCCTGCTAATAGCCTGAATTCATTTATTACTTCTAAGAATCTTCTAGTGAGTTTTTGGGGTCCTCTATGTAGAGGACCGTATGTCATCCCAAATAAGGATAGTTCTATTTCTTCCTTTCCTACATGTATTCCCTTTATTGCATTTTTTTGCCTGATTACTCTGGCTAAGGTTCTAAGCACTATGTTGAATGGATGTGGTGACAACCTTGTCTTGTTCCTGATTTGAGTGGAAATGCTTTCAGTTCTTCCCCATTTAGGTTGACGATGGCTGTAAAATTGTCATTAACTTCTTTCATCAATCCGAGGTAGATTCCTTCTCTATCTACTTTCATAACAGTTTTGATCAGGAGGGTATACTATGTTTTGTCAAAGGCTCTTTCTGCATCTATTGAGATTATCATGTGATATTTGTTCTTGCTTTTTAAAAATGTGGTATATTACATTAATTTAATTGTGTATGCTGAACCAAGCTTGCATCCCTGAGATGAAGCCAGTTTGGTCTGCTTAGAGATCCACATTTGATTTCCCAGATCTGGCAGACTGAAATTCTATATATCACCAGAGACAATCCTAAGATAAATGATGTATGCTGGTAAATTGTCAGACAAAGAAGAGGAAAAGAATCAATACTTGTGACAAAAGAGCTCCCCTCATGACAGAGAATCTAAAATAACACGAGAATCAAACGGAAGCTATGTTGATATTGCAGCTCAATATCCAATTCTTTCTCAACTCACTTAGACCATTCTTGTAACCTTACATCCATTATGTTCCTTTTGTTTTAAAAAGCCAAGCTACCTTTTCAATTTTGATGGTAATTTATAGCAAACTGTCCCAAGAAAGACATGTCATCTAAAAATATGTTCTTAAGAGTATTATAATACCTTAGCTCTAAAATTTCCAAAACTTCAAAACTGCAACTCTAACTGGCATAATTTGGTGTTTTAATTGAATAGTTTTAATTAACTTTCTATGAAAAAAAGTTTTTTAAAGCCTGAAAAATAATGACTATGTTAAATTGTTTCTGAAAGGTCATATAGGTACTTTCCTTTTTGTGCAACAAAATCAACATTTAGTAAGAATCATTCATTTCTTACAAAGCTTACGTATATTTATTTTTGGTTCATTTTAAGCTACACTGTTCACATTTAGAATTTTCTCGTCGTAGCTGGAAACTCGTCAGAAGTCTGTACATAAAGTTCAACTGGTTATTCTAAAAAGTGTACATGTGGGAAAAACTGTTTGCTTACTAGATTCTTCTTCAGTAATTCAGATACTTAACTCATCATTTCCAAAGCAAATTTTCTAAAATCAAATAAATTGCAAAACTAGAAATATAATCAAGTCTCCAAGAAAGAGTTCCAATTCCCTGCCAAAATAGACCTCAAATTCTTAATCCCTCATCCAAAAAAGTTGGACCAAGGGTTGACGTTTTCCACCAAGCAAGCCACATGGCCACAAGTGTTTCTCATTTACTCTTCTCCTGGGACACACAGCTTAAATAAAAAATTTCCTGAATACCCCAAATTTCAGATTCAATTTGGAATGTAAGTGATTCATAATGTAATGCAGGAAACATTATGATCTTCTCTTACCAACTCAGTGTTTCTGGAATGCAATCCTCAGGAGATCACCCTAACCATTTAGAAGGCTGACAGTGACTCAATGAGTATGCTCCTTGACCCTAGCTTAGATGTGACGCTGAACCTAGGTAAACTGCTACTCCAGCTACTGTTCAAATAAAAAAAAAAATTACCTCAAGGGAGTTAGCAAAGATCCCAATTGTGTTCCATATCAAAAAAAAAAAAAAAACTATGATAGCAGGGCACTCAATTCTCATTTAGAAAGGACAAAACAACGTTCAAAACACTTAAAAACAACTTTCATTGTTTCTACACCAAACAGTGTTTGGTAGCCTCTGAACAGATTGAGGGTCTAATTAAATTGTAAACCTTAAATTTTGAACTTATACATATCAATAAAATGAGGGAAAAATTCAAGAGTAAAATCTCACAGACCTTTCAGTACTATTCAAATTTCATCCTAACCTTGGATCTTTGTTAAGTAATTGTGATGCAGAGTACCAAAACTGCAACTCTCATCTTTTGTAAGTTCCTATTCTCTTTCAAGGAAAGAAAGACAGTTGACATAGAGGAAGAAGTGTACTGCAATGGGTTTTCAATTGAGCATGAAAACTGGATAAGGCTTAGAAAACATGATCACTAAAAACAAGACATGTAAGTGACAGCATATAATAAAATACAGGGCATAGGGCATTCATACATGTGTACAGTTAACAAGAGAGTTAAATACAAGTTTCCCATTAATTATAGTATCATTTTAAGCAAAATGTGCAGCTAATGGGAATTTTTGGACAGGATTACCTGAGGGAGTCTGAGGTCAAGCCCAAAGCTAGACACATAATACCTTGAAATTTGAAGCCAAAGGGAAAAGCTGCTTAGACTATCTAAAAAGTCAGGAGAAAGAAAGTTCTCAAGCTCGAAGAAGTTGGAAAAAACTTAAAACCATGATTCCAGCATATGGAGAAAAAATATGTAGTTTAAATGATATTGTGTACAGACACAATATTGAAGAATCTTCCAAAACAAAAAGTTGGCTAGACAATTTTGATAGTAAGGACATTTACAAGGAAACAAGCTGAGTCTGTAAATTAAATTTAATTTAAAAATATTCACTGAGAAGATTTTGCCTCAGGAAGTCATAAAAAATGTAAAAATACTTGAAGAAAATTTAATATCTATACATAAATAAAAAATGAATAAATCAGTTTAAACTTGTGACTGGGTCAAGGTTGTATCATGAATACTGTCAAAGTGGTTTAAGTATCTCTAGCTGGCAAATACTGTATTTTCCACCACAGCTCAGCTGTTTTGTAAGACTTACCACTTGGCTATCCATGCAAAAAGAGACAGAATCACATTACCCAATATTTACACAGACTGCGTAAAGGTTTGAATCTGGAATATCCCCTCAAAGTCTATGTTTGGAAGGTGCCTGGATTTTGAGGGTTAACTGGGTCAGTTGGTTAATTTATTGATGATTCCACAGGCCATCAGGGATGAACCAGTTCCCCCAGCTCCATGCTTTGGCTCCTCTGCTTCTTGGACACTATACAGTGAGCACCCTTCCTCCAAGTGAAGCCCTTCTACCCCTGCTAAGTGATCATTCCAGGAGGACTTCTGAACTGTGAGCAAAAATAAACCTTTCCTCCCTAAAGCTGTGGGTGTCAGGCACTGTATTCCAGTGATGAGGAAATGACTAAAACTGAAAAAGAAAAAATGGCTAGACGAAAATATTGGGAAGTAGAGTATTTTAAATGATTGCTTTCTCGATACTTTAAAACTTAGTTCTATGCATTTTTCCCTCTTCTAACTGTTGATTTCACACTTAAAATTAAATAAAATCAACACAATTTGGGGGAAATTATCAATGAGAGTTCCTATGAACAATGAACACAGTAGACACACGAAGACAGTCAGGTCTTTTATTGTTTCCCCAAGCCTTCTTTATGATGCCCGCCATGGCTTTACTTCCTCTTCTGTAACTGAGGACTCAAAAGGTCTTGTTTTTAGAAAGCTGAGCTTTTCCATATACTGAGTTATTTCTCTGCCAGAATGTTAATGTTTCAGATTTTCTTAAATACCTGGGCAAGGTCCTTCAATTACAGGATCCCTCTAAAAACTTGATCTTTTTGTTTTCTCAATTTCTACTGATGGATCACATAAATGCACCTCAGAGTTTGTATCAGAACTTTATGATATGTATAATGATATACTAGGACACAGAGAAATATGGTCCAAACTTGTGAAAGTTAATTTTATTTGTCAACCTAGCTGGGCCATAAGGTGACTGCTCAGTAAAACTTCTTCTAATTGTTTGTATGACAGCATTTTATATAAGATTAACATTTAAATCTGTGGACTTGAGTAAAATACAGTGACTGCTATAATGCAGGTGGGTCTTACCCAATCAACTGAAGACTTGAATAGAGAACAAGTTCATCACTCCCTGAGAAATAAGCCCAGAAGTCACAGTCCGCAGCCTTCACCCACTGCAGACAGAGCCCAAGTTTCCCCACCCACTGCCACCATCACTCCCTGCAATCCAAGGCCTTATCACCCTTTCCACCAGCTTGCTGTGAAGGTAGGCACAGATCGCCTGTTGCCGACATCTCTTGCCAAGACGCTAGGCCCAAGTCTTGCCCAAGCTGCTAACTGGGTACTAACTTGAACTGGTGTCTCCCCACCCACAGCCATTACTCCCAGCTGAGCAAAGGTGGGTTTCCCTGCCCACAACCATTGCTTGGTGTGGAGGCTAAAGTGATTCCACCTACTGGCATCACGTGCAGTGAAGAAAGGCCCAGCCAGGTCTTCTAGCCCACCACCAGCACCAGGACTCACTGCGGATATAGGCCAGAGCCTCCGGGCCCGCTGCCTTCACTCCTTGTGGATTAAGCCCAGGTCTCACCACCTTCATCCACTGTGGACTGAGCCCTGCTACACAACTGGGTCACCCAGATAGCTACACCAAGACCCTCCCTCACACTTTAGAATCAACACAACAAATCATACTTGGCATCCATATCTGCTGCACACCAATGGCATCCACATATCTTGCCTGCACTTCAGGGTTCATGTGAATGGGCATAAGCAGCACCCATCACTGGAGGCACACAGAGGCATCCATTCCCCGAATGACCTGCCAGAAAGTGAGACTATACCAAGCCTGACCACTTCAACAGCAGAAAAGCCTCTCAAAAAAGACCTAGTAGCAACTGTCAAGCAGGTAAGAATGAACTAGTGGACCTATAACAAGGAATCCCACCTCAATGACACAGAAAGCATAATATACACCCATAGAACAACACACTTTGCTATCAAAAATAGATATTGCTCAAATAGTAATCACAGGAAGCCAAAGGAATAATCAACAGAAAGATGAGAAAACATGGGGTCAAGATGTTTCAGAAACCCCCCAGCCCATCAAGTTTTTCAAGGTAGACTCAGATAGACCCAAAACTTCTCCACTTCAAAAAAAAAAAAAAAAGCCATCCTACTGGAAAAACACACATCTGACTCAGACAACAAACTATGCAAAATGCTTAAAGAATACAAGACAGATTCAGGCAACAATTTATACAAAACACTTGGAAGAATTCAAAAAAGATTTAACCAAAGAACTTAAGAAAGACGCAAATGCAAAACTAACAGAACTGTGGAAGTCGGTACAGGACATGAATGACAAGTTCTCTAAAGAATTCTAAGCTAATGAAGAGAAGAAAAAGGAGCACCGAGAAATGAAAACGTCCATTAAAAGCCTAAGTAACAGAACAACACAAAGTGACGAGAGAATTCTGAACCTAGAGGACTAGAATCTAAATGTAGACCAGACTCTTAACAACCACGAAATAATTCAGTGTCAACAAGGAAATGGAATGCTACAGACTATAGAAGACCCAAAGAAGCTTAATCTCAAAATAGCAGGAATACAAGAAAAAACGGAAATCCATACTAAAGGTCTAAAAATTCTGTTCGCCGAAGTCTTAAGAGAAAACTTCCCATACACAGAAAACAAAATAGACACACAAGTGAAGGAGGCATAATGTACACCCACTAGATATGACCAAAACAGAAGTTCTCCTAGACATATTATAATAAAACTTTCAGAAATATGAAGCAAAAAGAGAATTGGTAAAGCTATAAGAGAGAAAAACCAAGTGACATATCAAGGCAAACCTTTCAGGGTAACAGCAGACTTCTCAACACAAATCCTCAAAAACAGAAGAGCCTTGAGTGAAGTCCTCAAAGCCTTAAAAGAGAGTAACTGTGAACCAAGACTCTTGTACCCAGCAAAAATAGCATTTAAAGTAGAGAATGAAAAAAAAACTTCCATGACAAAGAAATCTTTAAGAAATTTATGACAACCAAATGATCACTACAATGAATCCGCAAATATCTGCTGGATAGGAAAACAGACCATAACAAAGAACATGGAGGAGATTTATCCTTAATAGAGAGAACATATAAAAAAAAATAAACAATATCCGCAGGATTAGAAAATGGCAGGACTAAAGACAGAAATATTAATCATTACCCTAAATGCTAACACCCTCAATTTACCAATCAAAAGACATAGATTGATTAACTGGATTAAAAAATACAATCCAACCATATGTTGCTTGCAAGAGACACATTTTAAACATGAAGATAAACATAGACTTAAATTTAAAGGCTGGAGTTCTATATTCCACTCAATTGGTGGTCAAAGTGTGATACTCTTTGCTGACAAAATGGACTCTAAGCCAAAACGGGTCAAAAAGACAAAGAAGTTCACTTCATTCTAATAAAGGGAACGATCCAGCAAGAGGAACTGACAACTGTAACTATTAGGGTCCAAACAATAGTGCAACCAGCTACATAAAACAAAAGCTACAGGACCTCAAAAACACATAAACCCCAACACTGTAATAATGGGGGACTTTAATACCCCTCTATCCCAAGAAGACAGATCAACTAGACAAAAAACAAAAATACATGGCAGATCTGAACTGTATCATAGAAGAAATAAATCTGACAGACATATGCAGAAATTTTAATCCAACAAAAACAGAATACACATTTTTCTCAGCCACTCATGGAACATTCTCCAAAAGAGAAAACATTCTAGGCCACAAAGCAAACAAGAAAACTGACATAATCCCATGTAGATTTTTATGTTATCTTAACTTTTATGCCAATTTTTTTAAAAAAGTGAAAAAAAAAATGAGTGTTACAAGATGTTTGGGTCCATAATAAGAAGAAACAAAAGCAAGGACTGAAAAGTATTGTTCTGAATAACCCAGAAGAAAGATGTTACAAGCTGGAGAGAAAAAAATTCCAAACATATTTAGAGTAGATAAGAAAACTGAATGATTTCAAGAAGTAAAGACTAAGTAAATAAAACTATGGGATAAAGTACACATTTGGAATTTAACACCAACAAATAGAAAGCAGTTTGAGAGAGACGAAAGGCGCAGGAAAGAATGTCGGTACATTATGTGTACGGTGAAGAGGGCCTTTCATTTTCTAATTAAAATACAAATCAAATTGAATGAAGATGGAAAGAGTAAAGAAAAGTAAAGATAGCTGAAGAAGTTAGAGGCAGAAGATCTTTTATGAGTGAAACTGAGGAACAGCAAACATTTTCATAAAATCAAATATTGGATAAAATATGACTATCAAGAATTCCCTAACATTAAATTAACATGCCATCAATAAAATCTTATGTATTTTATAAGCATTATACAAATATTACAAATATACAGAGTCTAAGGTAAACAAAAAAAATAAAACAAGTTCATCTTCCACTAAGACAGAACATGACTGACAATCTCTGAACTGGGATAATCAGTTCAAAACTCAGGCTCCATTTGACATAACCTGTGCAGATTCTGACTTGTCATTCCCCATAACTGCGAGAGTCAATTTTGCATAGTACATCTTGGTTCTGTTTCTCTGAAGAAAACTGACGAACAGTATCACCAAAATGCTCAACCTCTACTTTTGGGGAATATACCTAAGTGAAATCTCCCTGTGATGCCTTTCTCAAAAAATAGCCCAGAATATAGTACTATGAACCAAACAAACTACCAAACCAAAGTGCTATGAGGAAAGATAGCCTGAACAAAATAAAACACCTGAAAGCAAGATCTCTGAGGACAGCCTCAAACTGTGCAATTCGATCCCTCAAGAATTCTCACACAATGAATGACCTGGTGCTACTTCACAGCTAGGCTTGCTCTGTCCGGAAATGCTGACGAGATGAGATTTCTCTGCTGAGTTAGCTGCTGGTATTTGAAGCAGGAAGGTCACCAGAAAATAAATTTAAGACAAGGAGTAGAGTTCTAAATTCACTCATTTCCTCACAGTGCATAGTACCAATACGAAGCAAATAAGCTCACCTGAATGGCGGCCAAGTTCTTCTGCTCCTGAGATGGAGCCTCATGGACAAAGCGGAGCCAGTTGGAGTGCCGAGGGTTGGTGGCGTCCAGAATGTGAAGAACTTCCCCCTTACTCCCACGAACCTGAAACACAAAAGGCTCCTGAGTTTCCAGTTTAACCACACTAACTAATCAGGTTAGGACACAGTGTGTTTCTTCACGGGACCTTTCTCAATGACAGGGGTTGACTAAAAGCTCGATTAGCAAGCATTCCTCTTCTATTTATTTATTTTTATTTTTTGAGACAGGGTCTTGCTCTGTAGTCTAGGCTGGTCCTAACTCACTATGGAGGCCCAGCCTGGCCAATCCTCCTGCTTCAGCCTCCCGGTGCTGGGATTACAGGTGTGCCACACCACGCCTGGCTTATGTGGTGCTGGGGAATAGAGCTTGGGTTCTCAGCACTTGACTTACGGCTTGACATAGCGCTTGCTACGCAAGTGCTTTAACCACTGAGCCATTCTTCCAGCCCCAGCACTCCTCCTTTAATCATGGGTAGGCACAGGGACTAGTACCTCATCTGGCCCACGTCTATATGATTCAGAATCATAATCAACTTTCAAAAACATCTACTGTTGAAAGCTGCTTTCTGGTCCCAACTACTCATCTTTGTAGATGTGCTTTAATGTATGTATTACAATCACTGTCCAATAGTAACCATACTGACATCCATTCCCTTCGTCCACCAAACAGAGTAGTACTGCTTACTTCTCAATCAAAGCTGTAGACCTGCTCGTTGAATCATCTTCATAAAAATAAAAAGTAATAATCTAACCAGTGGGAATCTGTCATCCAATAAGACATAACTTCACTCTTTCCTAATGCATGCATAAGTGCCACTTATTCTTTTCATAGCCTGATCACAGGTTGCTGAGAAGCACGGTGTTTCTCAAGTTCTTTTGCTTTCAACCTAAGGCCTTTTCTGATCAGACTTACTGTACATTCAAATGGGAGACAGGATAGTCCCCTGGGCATTGCAGAACCCAACTGTTGAATCTGGCTTCCTTTAACAAGTTGTACATTACTTCTCTCATTTAATAAAATGTATCTACTAGTCTCCATTCAACTCTTGTTTTGTTTTTTATATACTTCTGGAATTAGGACTCCAGATCTCTAACACCAAGTAATACAAATATAGATTACAAATTCACCTTGCAGACTTAAGAGAAGGAGAAAAAAATTCCAGATGTCCAAAATTTTCTTCTATAAAATAAAGGACAGTTAGACCAACAAAAAAATGATTTTCATAATACATTCAGAAATCAGGTATTCATTCAATAAACAATGATGGAGGTTTTTTTAAGTATTATTTAGTGGACAAAACAAAGACTGTGAAAACACAATATGTAAAAGAAAATAACAACAGAATACAACTTCACATGACCATGAGCCAGAGCACCAGAAAGTCAACTCAAGAAGAGGAGAAAGCAGGAAGGGCAGGAGGGCTGCAGGGATGGGAAGGCCAGAGCATCCTCTGTGATGAGGAAATCAGAGCAGCTGTACAGGAGGGGAAGAGCCGGGAAGGCAGTTCCCATGCAGGGGGAACACCAAGTGAAAAGCAAGCAGAAAAGTCCTGAATTTGGAAGCAAATTAGATGTGTTGTAAAAACAGTAAGAAGGGAGAATGAAATGGTAAAAACAGAGCAACGGAGAAGGCAGTAGGCACCTTCCACACCACTCTCTGCAGACACCAGTTCCCACAACAGCAGACAGGAAAACATCTACACAGTTACTTTAGGCATATGCAGTTCTTTTCACTCAAATATCTGATATAAGATCATCTGCTACCTGTATTGGAAAAAAAAACTATGTTGTAAGATTTTAGCATGTATGATGCAGGAAAAATTTCAGGTCGCCTGTTTCTACTATCTGATTAATTCTCTGTTCCTCAACTAATTCCCGTTTTTCTCAATGCCAAGGATCTTAAAAAAAAAAAAAAAAAAAAAAAAACTCTTTAATGAAATGCCAGCTCCTCATTGGGAATCAGGAATTCAATTTTCAGAATTATAATTGCAAAAGAAGAATTTAGAATGGTAAATCCTTCATATTTATATTTCATATGCTCGAGTCTGAAACTGTGGGAATTTGTTACTCTTCTCACTAAAAAACAAACCCACATTTAAATCCTCCTGTCTCCCTACTAATCTCTCAATTCAGAATCTTCACTGCTCCCTGGAGAAAGCCAAATGTGCCCAGCAACCCTACTTCCATAAAGAAAACCCATTCGTTATCTGCCCCCTGGAGAGGGTGCTAGGTTCGCATTTCTTTTAGTAGAGTAAACAAATAACTTCAAATGTCTGGAAATAAAACTTTTTCTTCCAGGTACCGCCATGGCAATAGCAACAAAATTGTATATGTTGACACACAGCTAAAATAAGCACATCAGGAAGCAGTGCCACAGACGGGATAGCTGGAAGAAAAAAAATGTCCCAAAGGGGGGAAAAAATCTCTCAAGGAAAGAAAACTTCATGCACGCTATGTACATGCACCAATTCCCCAAGACGGATCGATTTGCGGTACTAGCGATCACGGTCCTACTTCAGCTTAACTCTGTGTTCTGAGCTGTGCACCAGACCATGATTTTAATATAGTTTTATTTTATTTTTTAATTTGAGACTGTGGGACTAAATACTTACAAAAATTATTTTCCTCATCAGCCCTTTTAAATTATAAGTCAACTTCCTGTGTGTTATATCCTGGATGGTGCTTATTAAACAGACGGGGGCCTGTGAAAGCCTGTGCTCTGTCTACCACTTTCTGAAGGGGCAGAATCCATGCATCGGGATTGGGAAAAAGGAGCACCATGCCAGCAACTCATCTGCAGTGTGTGTGTGTGTGTGTGTGTGTGTGTGTGTGTGTGTGTGTCTCTCTGTGTGTGTGTGTGTGTGTGTGTGTGTGTGTGTAAGCACCAAAGCAAGCAAAGCAAGAGCATTTTAGACAGAATTGTCTGAAATTTTTACAGGAAAAAGAGAGAAAATATGCCCCTCGCTTGAATTTTCCTGGTGATGATCCTGAGCGCACTTCTCTTTGGTTTAAATCTGACAGCAGTGTACTGTCAGAGTTGGTTACTGCAGCACACTGGCGTTTTTATTCTCCTAAAGATATCCTGAAGTTTGGATAATGAAAAACTGAAGACAAGGCATATGGCCTTCCTTCATTTACAAAAATGGCAAGAAGGATGACTGAAATTTAAATACAAAGTGTTCTGGTATGTCATACTGTACAGAGATTCATGCTGTAATTTTAATGCTCAAAACTACCATTTTGAAAAGCCACATTGAAAGATAAAAAGAAAAATATATTTTCTTTAATAAATAAGTCAAACAGCATAACATATTATAACTTCTCCCTAAAGACATTATTGTCACTGCGTTTGGAATTGACTGTGTTCAAGTGCTATTAAATTCTACCAGTTTGCCACTTCAGAGGGCCAATCTCCCGGACTAGCTTTGCCCTGGGAACCGTAATGGCGCGCAGGGACGGAGCGAGCAGACGCTCAGGCACTGGAGCGACTGCAGGAAATAACTACGGAGTGAGCTGTTTCGCAGATCCTTCTTCACAGATTCTCCACCCAAGTAATAAAGTGAGCTTCTCTGCCTAGAGCTAACCCAGTTCAACACAAAAGTATTGAAATTTGGTGAAAGAATGTTTTCTTGACCACCTGTTTCCAATATCTCACTTACATGTTAGAGTTTTTGCTAAGAGAGGCAAATCTATATCATTTCCTCTGGGTGAGAAGAAGAAACAACTGTGACTTGCATTCAGTACTGCTCATCCTCAGTGTGGAGAAAGCCAACAGATTCCTAGCAGTAAGGACTGACACAGTTTCTCTTTTGGACACTTGAAGGGTCATGTTGGCAGCGCATAACAGAGGCTGGGAACTGCCAAGATCCTTCCTGGATATAATTCTCATTTAATGTAGGTGGCAGAGTCAGAGGATAAGAATCAACTGTAGAGAAGTGTGAGGTTTCCCTTTACAGGAAGACTTTCCCTGTCCCACTTTAGCTAAACCTTCGCGTAACTGGCATGGGAAACATGTGCGACTCAAATGGAGTTTGGAATTGAGATGACTTAGATGGGAATGTTGACTCAGTAAGGGCTCCAGATACCTAGAAGGTAGAGGAGTTTTCAATCTGTTTTATTTGTGAGACTTTAAAAATGTTCAATTGGGTTTAGTATCAAATTAAAACAGATAGAGACTTTCATCATAGGTGTTTATTTTGAGTTGTCTCGACTTGGTGGTGCTGGAAAGAGCAAGGATAAACATGGCTAGTATCCTGTGCGGAAGTCTCCTATAGGTGATCTGTCAGGAAGGACAGTGCAGTGGGAAGGGAAAGACAAAGAGCCATCTCAGCCCTGAAGACGGGGATGGCGAAAGGCACGACTGGCCTCTCGACAGCTGGAGAAGGCAGGCCGCAAAGAGCAAGGGCTGTGGGAACTAAAAAGTCACGTGGTTAGAGGAGTTTGGCATCAGATGGGCAGGTAACGAACAAGGATTGCCAATTCAGAGAAGATGGAGGCGACATACTAAATACATGGCTCGCTAGTCTTGTCACCAGAGTAGCACTAACAGGAAACCAGTCTGTGTGAGCTTGCTTGTATTAAAAATGACTCATTTCAGAGGCATTTTACTATGAACTGTGCATTTCTCTTAAGATGGGATATTGCGTGAGATGGTAGAAGGCTAAAAGTGCACACATTGATGGAGGGAAGAGAAAAGGGAGCCGTGGTACTCAGCAACGGAACGTAGTTAGAATCAGAGAGCCTGAGGAAAAAGCTGACATACATAAAGAACAAGCAACGCTCCTGGCTCAGCCGTGCTTACTCTATAGAGCCTCAGAAAAGTCTTTGCTATGGTTCCCATCTTTGAAGCAAGAATTGGAAAAGCCAAACATATCTGGCACAGACTGTGCTTAATACTGAGTAGTGAATGTACAGCTGAGAAGCGCCCTAAGCTGACTTCTGTCACTGGTCTTGTCCTCTCAAATAGATACGCCATTGACACGTGTGTTGGTGCTTTCCCACATAGAGTTAGTCAGGTTGTCTAAACTTCAGCCACGCCATAGATCTTATTGAATCACTTATTTCACATAATAATTATTTTATACACATACATATGCTATCACAACTCCTAATAGTAAGAATTCATAATCATAATAGCCCCAACCTGAGTACGTGGACAGTGAGATTACAGTAAGGCAGCAACAGAGCCAGACTCACTTCAGCTGTACTGATGCTCTTCCTCAGGTCACAATAAACATGTGGCCCTGTGGCTTGACGTCACAAGTCCTCAGTCCTCACAGATCATTTTAACATCATCTCTTCCACAGATGGACCCTCCAAATAAAGGCAGGAACTCTCCTTTCTTTTGTCTTTTACACCCAATGTAATTTCATTTTTTAAGAAATGAGACAAGGTCTCACTCTATAGTCTAGGATGGTATTGAGCTAACTACCTAGACCAGGAGGGACTCAAACACAGAGCAGTCCTCCTGCCTCAGCCTCCCAAATGCTGGGATTACAGACATGTGCCACCACATGCAGTTTATGTGACACTCGGGAATCGAACTCAGGGCCCTGTGCTTATTAGGCAAACACTCTAAAAACTGAGCTATTCTTATAGCCTGCATGTGATTTCAATTGTTTTCATTGCCATGGCTGTTCTCTCACGGACATACCCTAATTTGTCAAAGTCCTTTGAAATGGAACAGAATACAACGTGCTAAAGACACCAAGTCTTGGGATCTGGGCACTATTTTTATTGGAGCAGCCACTGTCTTATTTCCCTTAAAATACAATCAAGGCCCAGGATTCAATCTCTAGCACCACAAAAAAATAGTAATAATAATTTGCCAGAATTAGCTTGTTATACTCCAATGTTTTAGGGCTTTTCCATAAAGAATATGCCTGAATGTTTTGTGCTTGAATGTTATAGCATGTTTTCACAACTTTGTGTCCTTCCTTTTTTTCAACACTATAAAAGGGATGATGCTCTTTAAATGTTTTTCACTAGGGAAATGGAACACCATACTAATTTAGTTAACGTGCCTTTTGATAGTTTAGCAGAAAACACTGGATCCATCAGCACTAATTCAAAAAGCTGAACTCTAATAACAGTTTTATGGGCCTCTACTGCTGTTCAACTTTTTAACACAATTTTAAGACTTATACACAACTTATAATTGTAGTCAGCTTTTGAAGAATTTTCCCTGTGTCATATTAGAAGGGTGCACAAAATATGGAAATAATAAGCAACTTTAGATAGCAAAATTCAATAGACGTGAAATCACTGAAAGAATTGGTAGACATATAAAAAACAGTGGCCAATTCAGAGACCATACTTGGGTTTTTGTTTGTTTGTTTGCTTGCTTGTTGGTTACACTGTTTTGTTTCAGGCATTGGATTGAAGCTAGAACCTCACTAAATCTAGGTAAGTACTCTACCACACAGCCCTCCCCAGATCAAAGTTTTGATGGTGTTTTTAAATGAAGATGCTTTGTAACCAAAAGCTGCTGACAAGGGTTAAGTAACACTGAACGACACAGAGCATCATCTAATTCACAGGAGAAAACATTTTTAATCCACTTTTCCTATGACCTTGATATTCTAAATCAAATCTCTTCTGGTCAGTGTGTGTTCATATTTTTCCTATGTAATTTTCTACAACCATTAAAATCAAATCCACTTGAGACATTTAAATATAACTATAGTCTCTTCATCCACATCTTCAAAATATATTCAACTCAAAACAGAAACAACTAATGATCCTAAAAACATTAATAAGAATGCACCTAAGGGTGACGCAAGCCTATAATCCCAGCCCCTAGGAAGGGGAGGCAAGATGAAATTCTACATTAGAGACCAGACTGGGCAAAATAGTGAGGTTCTTTTCTCAAAACAAAAAAACTAATAGTAAAACTTAAATAACATAAAAATGGCTAGCAATGTAGATCAGTAGTAGGGTACCTCCTAGGTTCAATCCTCCAAAAAAGAAATTGCATGTTAAAAAATATTTGCCAATCACTAAGATAACTATAATAATCTTCCAATAATCATATTTATGTGCTGAAAATTCAATAAAGTAACAGGGCCCGGTCCTGAGAGAGGACAAAGGTGAGACATGAATGCCGGAGTCAAGGAGAGCACTTTATGGGACGCTTCTAGTACACAAGGTGCAACACTGAGGCAATCCGAGCATGCCTGAGACTGTCATTCTTACTGCAGGCTCCTTATAAGACTGACCCTGGACAATCACATGGGATCTTGGCTCTCATTCCATAGTTAACCCATAAGTGGGGGTGTGGAGAGGGGCTAACAGTGCCTAGACTCTTTGCATCAACAATCTGGTTTACGCTGAGCACCTGGCTTTATTTTGAGGTCTGGAATTCTGGTATGTGCCACACAGAAGACTGTCACGAACCCCTAATAAAATCTTGAGTACTAAATCTCTAATGGGCTTCTCTACACAGAAAAATCCCACATGTACAGCTTCATCTTTATTAGCAGGCAAAGAGTATGCTCTGTGTGACCCCTCGTGGGAGGGAGAGGACACGAGGAAGCCCACACACAGGTCCTTCAGATTTTGCATATATTTTTTCCTCTATGAGTTAACTGTTCATTCTTACTATAACATTGTAATAAATTTTTGCCAAGAGAACAACTGTATGCTAAGCCCCATGAGTCCTTGTAGAGAATCCTCAAATGTGGGTGGTCCTGTGGACCTCTAACATACAAGTTGAATATAGTGAGAGGTCCTGGAAATGGGATACAAATTCGCTACAAACAATAAAAGAAATAGAAGTCAGTTAGGCCTGGTGGTGCAGGCTTACCATTGAGCACTCTAGAAGGCTAGGAAGGAAATAATCACAAGTTGGAGCCCAGCTTAGGCAACTTAGTGAGACTCTATCTCAAACTTAAATCAAAAAAAAAAAAAAAAAATAGGGCTGGGGATGTAGCTCAAGACAAAGATTCTGGGTTGGATTCCCAGTACTACAAAAAAAGAAAGGAAGGAAGGAGGGATAAAAGAAAGAAGGAAGGATCATTTCAATATCAGCAAGGTTTTATTATCCAAATATTTCACTTGCATAAATTAAACTATGACCAATTAACCAATGGAAAAAAATGAGTAAAATCAAAAAAGTAAACTAAATGGAAACAAAAAGTTCATTTTTATGACCTTTAAGCAAACAAGTTCTTTCACCTAAGCAAAAATAACGAAAAGTGATAGGCATTCATCTTGGGTTCAGCAAGGAAGAATCATCCAGAGTAACTCTGACTTAAAACTGGTTGCTGAACCTAATTCCTGCAAAAGACGCAGAAAGTTATATCCATGCAGAAAGTTATATCCATGAGAGAATGGCAGAGTACTGAGCCACTCTGTGTAGAGTACACGGACAAATGAGACTGGTAAACATGGATGGAAAGATGTAGTCAGTAAAAGGTGACAGGACTCATGTTTGGTGGTCGCAACTAGAAAATCAGAGAAACAACAGGAAATAAACAGTGAATGCATGGATAAGTCTATTTCATCCTTCATCTAAAAGGAAGTTCAGTATCTAAGACTGATCCCAATTTATCCATCTGTGTACGCTTCTCAGTAATTACATACTGCTGCATGGAGGAAGGGTGGAAATTTTGCCAATATCTTGACTCAACTATGAAACAAAGGGAATGCATAATGTACAACCAACTCAAATGTGCAAGACAGAGATTATGAGTAGTGAAGAACTAAATTGTCTATTCCAATGATACAGATGTGAAAAATAAGGCTTTGGCAAAAGGTAAGGGCTACAAAAGTAGAAAGTAACAAGTAACCGCAACTAATTACCTGAATATAACTTGTTCAACAACTGATGTGACATAAAGCCAAGGTAAGAGCTGCAACCTCTGAAATTGAGCCTGGGTGACAGGTCTCATGGTGTTAGTAAGAAAACTGAAAGAGTAGTCCCCACCCAAAGGGTAACGCTAAACAGGCAGAGACAACTTTTGACATCCAACGTTGTAATTTTCGCGTAGAAATTGAAAACTGAAAAAGAAATGTCTTTTTGGAAAAACAGATCTAAGGACAGAATGAAAGGTAATGGTGGGAAACACTGATTAAAAGCTTTGATTAAACCAGCATCTATTATTTGAAATGTACAATAACAGAAATAAATATCACATAGGGCATAGATATTTCTAATATAAGGCAGTTGAAACCAGGACAGATAAATTAAAAATGACAGAGGCTGCAGGACTGGCACAGCAGTTAAAGCAATTACCTTGCAAAGCACAAGGCTCTGAGTTCGATTCTCCAGCATCACATAAATCTGGGCCTGGTAGCACACACCTATAATTCCAGCTGGGAGAATAAGGCAGGAGGATTGTCCTGAATCCAAGGCCAGCCTGGGCTACGCAGTGAGTTCAGTACGAACCTGGACTTCAGAGTGAGACCTTGTCTCAAAATAATTTTTAAATAATAAATTAAGAGTAATTATAGAATACAGACATATAGGAATTGTAGAGAGTAATACAGACACAAAGGTAAAAAGTTTTATGCCGCATTAAACATAAAGTAGAAAATCCTTCTCATCTTACCTTCCCACATTATCTAACCTATCAAGTAAATTCACGAAGGATTCTCAACTCTCCAAGTCCTAGGAGTGCCACAGAATAGTACAAAGATTCTGACACATTATCCTCACATACAATTCGCAGAAGGACCTTCTTTGTCATAGGACAGTGTCGGTAAAGTGAATTTACAGAATATCCTCTATGTTAAGGACTGGCCAGAAACAGGAGCTTCTCGATGAAGCACATCTCTGCTTGCTCCTGAAAGATTCAGGTCCTCACACAAACTCAACTTATCAACTTCTCACTTCCTATCAACTTCTTTCCTTCTTCCTTCCTACCAACCAAATAATAGAAGAACTAATCCAGAAGGGGCCACAAAACGCAGGCTGTACGTATTTCTCTCCTACTGTAGTTAATTTTCCAGTTCTGCAAAAATGCTCATGTTGCCAGCAGAGAGAATCAATGGAACAGAAATATCTTCCTGTTACAGTCATCACTAATTGCTCTGGCAAGAAAAGGTCTGGCAAAGGAGGCTCGCCAAGCACATGAATACTGCAGTAGGGCATGTTTTCTGACAGAGAAAATTAGGGATTTTCCCTGGGCCTAATTTTCTTGGGAAGTTACCTATTCTGTTTCCTCATCTGTTAAATATGGTCAAAATATAAAAACAAAAAGGCACGATTATACATACCTAGACCAAAAGTTGATGCAAATGAGAACTTTTGGAGGACAGCTTTTCAAGGAAGCTCACTCTAAATTCAATATGATCTTCATGGATATGATCCTTTCCAGACAGCTGGGGCTTAATGCAATATTGAGGCCACTGTTGTTGCTATAAAACTTCCTCACTCATGACACCAACACTCATCACAGCCTGCTTTAAGAAGCAAATGGTTCAGGTACAATCCCAGCACTCTCAGTGGGGACTGAGGCAGGAGGATCACAAGTTCAAAGACAGCCTTAGCAACTTTACGACTTAACAATGCCTATCTTGAAAAATTAAACAAATAAATGTATTCGTCTAAGGAAAAATCTAAGCTAGTCCGTTACTCTTATTTCTAACCTAGTCCTAAAGTGCCTGAGGTACTACATGAGGGCAGTCACTCTAATCACTGGATTTCTTTTCCTCAATCTCAACCTTTTTTTGACAAGGTCACAGCCCACTCACTGCTGACTTTCCAGGAGGTCAGGGAGCTACCAGCCAGGCTCCCTGCCGGTTGGCTGGTGTACCTTGTCCTCTGCAGACCATCAATTCATTCATCTGAGAATGTCCCAGCTTGATATTTATCCTGGAGCTCAAATATTACTCAAATCTGAACCACCTCAGGTCAGAAGTTCTACTTCTTCCTAATCAAAAGTACTCACCAGGACCTCCAGGTTCAGACATCTTAGTTGTGATAAACTCCTTTTTAAATTAAGATATGAGATCACACTCTTGGATTTGAGTATGTTCTAACCATAATCCACTGCCTGAGTATTAGCAATATTTTCATAACTGAATGATTTCACATAGTGATTCAAAATCTATCTTCCTTCCTTCACAAAGCTAGCAAAGTTCTAATTAATTCAACCATGTGCTCATACCAATGCCTGTTTCAAGGCCAAAGCATGACAAAAGACTCTACGTGCTGACTTGCCTTCTCAGCTCAGACCACTGAACTCATTTAGTCAGGTACACGGCCCTGTGCATGTGGCACAGGTAACCCCAAAACATGTAGCCTATACGTGGAGCAGGGGAATATTTTCATAAAAAAGTCTTACATGAGTTAGATTCCACAATGACAATGGCTCCTTTTGGGGCCAACACTGTGTTACTTTTATTGAAACAGTGCTTTAGATTTTATACTCAGGCTCACTGTATAACAACTGAAATGTGAAGGAAAGATCCTGCTTTAAAAAACAAATAATAATAGTAGTAACAACTAATAGTTACTGAGTGTTTATTACGTGTCTAGCCCCTTTGCTAAGCACCTCTACTCATATTATATAATTTACTCCTTAAAACAACTCTGTGAAGTAGGTTTCATACATTGACCATATTTAACAGATGAGGAAACAGAATAGGAAACATCCCAAAGGTTTCGCCCTTATTCCTGAGCCAGTATTTGAACAGAGACTAATCTCCAAGTCCACCGTATTTTACTGCCTTAACGTACTTACAAATTTGGTCACCAACTGCCAAACGGCGGGCAGAATTTTGAGAATGACTACCCATGACCTTTACCCTCATATAATGTCCTCCCACTCCATTGTGGGTGGAACGTATGAATATGATGAAGTACTGCTTCTAGTAAGTTATACTACACTGAATAAGAGAAATTAACTTTGGAAGCAGAGCTAATCAACTTACCGCTAAAAAGCAGAGCTCTCCCTTGCTGGTGAGCAGAGAAAGTCAGAATGAGTGGAAACCTGAGTAGAATTTGACAGGAGGAAGGTTCTCCATTGCTGATACACAAGATCACACAGGGTAGTGGAGAGTGTCACTAAGAGAACTCAGGAGTGAAATCCGTCACCAGCCAACAGTCAGCAACAAAGTAAGGACCTCTGTCCTATAACCTTAAGATCTCAGCAACATGAATGACCCTGGAAGTAAACTGATTCCCAAAAGACTCCAGATAAAAACCCAAACCAGCCAATCACACTCTCCTGAACGCCTCTTCTACACAACTAGAAAATAATACATAGGTGTTTTTTTAAGCCACTAGCTTTTATGAGGCAACAACTGAAACTATTATCCCACTCCTGGTACCAAAATCTGTTTTTTATTGTTGCAACATATATCCACCACAATATGTTATAATACCACACAGAGGCTTAAAACAATATTCATTTCTTATCCCACAGCTTATAGGTCAGTGGTTCAATGGGCTTGGCTGAATTCTGTTAGGGCATCTGAGCAGGTTCTCCGGAAGAATCTGCATCCAAGTTCATTCACAATGTTGGTTTCTTTGAAGCTGTAAGACCAAAGTACGGATTTTCTTACTTTTTCATGCTAGTTGAAATCATAAATGATGACTTGTAACCTCTACATGTTGTTAATTACATAAAAGAGGGTAAAAGCTTTTAAATATAATATAAACATTGTTTAGAGAAGGAATCCCAAACCCAGGTTGTGGCCTCTTAGAACTGGTGCCACACAGCAGGGAAAGACCTGCTGGCCAGGATGACAAACTTCATGTGATGGCCCCTCCCAACTCTTACACTACATGAGCTCCCTCTCTTATCAGAGATGCAAACACATTAGATTCTCACACAATCACAGAGCTATGCATGCCAGAAACCTAGGCCTGCAGGGTCCTTATGAGAATCTCATGCCTGGTGCACAAAATTGGTCCCTGATGCCATAAAGGTTGACAACCACTAGTTTAACATAAGGAATTTCTTATTACTTTAAGAAAGAAATGAGGAAAAAAGGATAAAGGAGGAATAAGATAGAGAATATTAGGTACATTTTATATTTTTCAATGATAAATCTTGGTTATAAACAAAGATAATCAGTTCCTCTTAAAAGATTATAAGCAAAAAACTACGCTTCTACAATTCCCATTTCACCAGTTTTCTGTATATTGTAAGCCTTAAATTATGTTTTTCCCACTTAGTACAGAGCTGCCTAAGTACACTTTCACCAGTGGATACAGTGATATCAAACTTATATCAAGATTTTAACACATAAGGAAACTATTGACCATAAATATTTTTCTATTGCTTTTTCACCTCATAAAGACATAATGAAGCATTAAAAATACAGATGTAAAATTCAATAAAGAGGAGAAATTGGGGAAATTGGTGCTCAAAAGGGATTATGTTACTTTAATTTGGATTTTTAAAAGAGTCCTTACAAGCCTAAAGCTTTTCCCAAGGGAGTACTTTTAATTTTGCAACAAACTACTCTTTGAAATAAGTCATCTAAAATTACAGAGTGAGAAAAGCACCTTCTTTGTCCAGAAATATCTCACATCATTGGCAGCTAAGAATAAAAGTGAGAAAGCATGTCTTGTGTACTTACCAGAAAAAAAAAAAACCCTAATATTAAACTTGAATGGAACCATGACTTCCTCTTCCAGATGTGGTCACTGGGTAACAGGGTGATGCTGAAACAGTACTGGGTCTTCATGTAAGAACTCCTCCAAGAAACAACCACCTCTACCTATAGGTATATTCTGTTCTATATCATGAACACGCACAATATTTTACTTTCACAATTTGTGATCTTAAAACTATTCTCTTAAGTACAAACAAAAGATATGTATGTATTTCATATGATCGCCACAGATGGACAAAAGGAAAGGATTCTTTTAATCAGAGATTCATTAACTCAAAAGTTAAGAAGTAACAAATATGCATATGCACATCAAAACATTCATTATCTAAGCTTTCCTAAAAATTCTTGGGAGAGCAAAGGTACTTCAGATTAGTCATTTATCATACAATAAAGAATATTTTAGCCCAAATCATTAAATGAAGTTCACTTAAGTCCATGAACTTTAATCTGCTTTATACATACAAAGAGAATTTTCAGATAAAATCTTATGCAAACTTTCAGCTGCACTTGACAAGCCCCCACTGTAGGCAAAGGTGTTACCTGTACCCCAGCGTTTTTCATCTGCAGAAATGACATGAGTAGCTTTAGAAGAATTTCATTAAACTCACTCTTCTGTGTTAAACATAACACAGAACTGCAATTTTATTAAACAGCCCCAAAGTAACCACAGAGCAGCTAATACACACACACACACAAACACACACACATGAGATTTGTAGCTTACTAATTCGCTAATTTAGTATCCAAAAAAAAAAAAAAAAACCTACAAAAAAAGCAAAAGTCTCCACAAACACAAAAACACAAACCACTTGGGATACAAACAGAGCCTGTACTGAAACTACATTAATGAATCAGCAGATGGCTGGCATCAGGAGCCTAGCACAAATATAAACAAACACATGCACACCTAGAAAGAAAAACATGCAGAAATTAAACAAGTTATCTTTGAATCTTTTTTGCCATACTGGAGTAGAGGACCTCTCCCCTTTCAATACTCTGAGATCTGGAATCTGTAAGAATCAATGCATTTGAGGTCTTGGAAAATGTGCAGGCTCAGTTAACTGCTGCATGAATGAATACGTGAACTAGGAAGGAAAGAAGAAAAGAAAGAAAGAGAGAAAGAGAGAAAGAAAGTGGGTAGTGACCTAGGCCATAAAAACTCTGTTGGAAAGCACTGTGTACAGACATTGCATATTTTAAAAGAAAGAAGAGAGAAAGAGAGAAAGAAGAAGAAAAAATAGAAGAGCAGAGGGGGAAGAGGAAGAAAAAAGCAGGAGGAGAAGGAAGGTGACAGAAGTGGTGGGAAGAAGAAGGTGAGAATCTGGAGGGTGGGAATACGCAGGAGGAGGAGGGGCCAGGAGGGAAGAGGCCCCCTGCTTCCATGATCCACATGGGATACCGAGGGGGTGAAGAGCAGAGGCCCCAGCTAGCACAGGAGAAATAGAAGTGTCGATCTCATCTTGAGAAATGAAGAAAAGGGGCTTGCAAAAAAGCAAAGGCACATTCCTGGGACTGAATTAAATATAGAACAAAAGAAGAAGAAGAAGACGAAGAAGAAGAAGAAGAAGAGGAGGAGGAGGAGGAGGAGGAGGAGGAGGAGGAGGAAGGTGTACGGATAGAGATCACAAGGTCAAGGGCTCCAAATGACACTCGGTGGCAGTCTGGAAGAAGTAAAGGAGTGTGGCTCACCATCACCCCAGAGTGGATGCTTGTTCATCAGGAGTGTTCAGATTCTCCCTGCAGAGGATTTACTCACTTCGTCTCGGTAGTCTCTGGCTAGGCAGCCAGACCAGCTGTCAATGTGCTTTAGGATGCCTGTGAGAAAAACTGTAGGCTGCAAAAGTGTACATAGTAGGCTGTCCATTTGCAGAACTGTAGGCTGTCACTGTCCAGAGCCGGAGGCTGTCCGTGTGCACAACTGCAGGTAGTCAGGGTACAAAACTACAGACTGCCCGTAAGCAGAACTGCCGCTGCCCACCTCTCACAGCCTCGGGTGTGCAGAAATTGACAGAAAACAGTCTGTATGGGTTTTTCAGGCCAGGTTTTCCAGCTGGTGGAGGATCAGCTTTTACTGCTAATCTCCTGCTGGCCTCTGGCCTTTGCACAAACACTTCCTGCAGCGGGGAACTCTCCAGGGTGAAGCAGCAGGGCTCACTGTTGGATCCTTCTGACTACCAGAAAGTTTCGCCTAACGGGAGAGGTGGGGGTTGACTCTGTGTGTGCGGAGGGGGGAGAATGGGTTTAGTTCTGTCCTTAAAGAGAGAAGTTAAGTCATCATTATCTTCCACATGACAACACTTTAAATCATATGAAGATAATGAACTGCTTCTGTTTCTGCCCTTCCCCAAGTTTACAAACCTTGTCTTACCACGGAATGACAAGTCCTAGCTCCACAGCCTTCCTTATAACGGCTGCCTAAAAAGCATGTCTCAATTCTACATAAATTTCCACACTGCTATCTAACATTCAGACCTTGATATGAGACTCCTGACACAGTCTGACCAGTACATAAAATAAGAACATATTTTCTATAAAATGAATGCTTTCATCCTATTATTAACTGTCAGAGATTTTGTTCTAGCTAATAAATAATATTGCTAAAGAACCTATCTATATAAATCAAACCCAGAAAACATTTGGATGTGAGTCAATATCAAGTATTCTCCATCTTAAACTTCAAAAATTCATTTATCTATAATGAATCATAAACACATCTGGCCTATCACCAGCTCTTGAATAATGACTAGTTAAACATCTTAAAATGTGATTTATTTTTCACATATAATAAGATATCTATTATACTAAAGTAACAATTGACAATGAGGATATGAAGAAATTGAAACCTTTGTGCCTTATTGGTGAGAAAACAAAAGAATATGGAGATTCCTCAAAATACCAAAAACAGAACTAACATTATGATCTGGCAATATCATTGGATATTAACCCAATAGATCTCAGGAGGACATCTGCAGGCATATATTCACATCTACACTATTCCAAATAGACAGGAAGGAAAAACAACCTCAAAGCTCACCAGGAGATGAATGGGTGACGAAAATGTGGCAAATACATACAATGAAATATTATTCAGCACTAGAAGGAAATTCTATCTCATGCTACAATATGAATCCAGAATCCAGAAAACACAGTAAATGAAATAAATCAATCATAAAGAAGACAGATACTGTATCATTCTCCTTATTTGAGGTACTTAAAGTAGTTAATTCATAAAATTTGAAATGAAAATGGTGATTGCATAGGCTGGGATAGAAGAAAGAGGAAGAGTTTTATGAGCATAGTTTCAGATTTTTAGGACCAAAAATTTCCAGAGATGTATTCATCAGAATGTATATATAATTCACACTACTAAGCTGTAGTTTTACAGAGCTGTCAGGGTTAAGGGGTAGAGCACTTGCCTAGCATACATGAGACCATTGCTTAGAGTCCCAGCACCACAAAAAAGTAACTCCAATTAAAATGATAAATTTTATGTTATGTGGGATTTTTTCCTATGAATTATTTGTTTGCTTATTTATTTATTTTTTATTTATCATTTTTGGAGAAAGGGCTTCACTCCATAGTTCAGGCTGATACTAAACTCACTATATAGACCAAGCTGACCTAAAACTCAAAACAATCCTCCTGCCTCAGCCTTCTGAGTGCTGGGATTATAGGCATGTGGGTCCACATCCAGCTACCATAAACTTTTAAAAAGAGAAAAATATGTAATCTATCTTCTACCCTCACCCTAGCTCATATTAACACTGGGTCCAAATAGGTCCTCGATTTTCATGCGGCTTTGATTAAAATACTGAAAATATTGGACCAGAAGCACCAAAACAGAGCTGCCTTTTACTTAAAATCCATCAACATGTGGCTGTGAGCAGTCAACCAACATTATCCTGAGTGTGTTACCACCCATCCCACATTCTCCCCTTCAGAGGATGTTATCACCACAGCCACTGTCAGATCCCTCACTCTCATGGAAAGCTTCCATGTTTACTACACTCGCTTGAGTATGGAACCTTTAGAAACCATGTGTGGCCCAGTTCAGATTCTGTGCATGCTCTAGGCTTCCATGTTTGCTAATGTCCTAAAAGTTCTTAAGCACTGTGGCTCCTATTTTATTTTTTAAAAATTTCAGTTGAAGAACTTAATAATACCCTAAACCTACCTTTCCCAATAAAGATAGCATTTGCCCTAAATGTCATGATTTCTCAAAACTAGCAGTATGTTCTACAGAACCAGTTTTTTTTTTTTTTCAGCAACAAGTATATACTTTTTCTGGGTCTGGAGACAAAAAATATTTTAAATATATTTGATGCTTTTGTTGTTTCTTCCTCGTGCATCTTGTCTAAAATGTTTATCCAGTTTTAAGGTTATTGTCACAAATAAAGTGTTTCACAACTGGCCAAGTTATCAAAATCAGGACCTCAAAGGTCCAGCAGCAAAAAATTCCATTGAGGAAACAGGAGAGTAATATGTGACTTCCATAACAATGACTGCTTAATCCTAGACTAACAAGGTGTAAAAAGTGGGAGTCAGAAGAGAGAGAACTGTTTTATTTCTTCAGTTATCAGATGAAAGAGGTTGTATTAAATACAGAAAACTTAAAATGGATGTCAACATCAGAATCACAGAGAAAATTAAATGAGGTAATTTCTGACTTCATGTGGCTTACTTCTTTTCTCACAACATTCCTGATAAAAAGAACTTTTAGTTCACAAGAATAATCATTTCAAACTGAAAACAACAAACCAATATATAAAATAAAGCCCATATAACAAATGGTGAAACATATAAATATTAAATTAAAATCAGGATGAAAACAAGACTGCTTATTATTTATTACCACTGTTATTTGACAGTTATGAAAAAAGTCTAGCCAAAGAAGGTTTGGGGCTCATGGTTAAGACATTTTTGTTGCCCAGGACTGACGTGGTACGTGTCCTGAGAAAGACGGCCCCACACTGCGGGTTTGCCTAGGGTTTGCCTACATCTTCCTCATAAAACGACTGCAGTGCCCTATGTGGGTAGTGGGAGAGGGCCCAATCTATATGCAGCCCATGTGGCGCTGCCTGGCTCTCACACTGCAGGTCACGCTGCTGAGCTGAAAATGAGCTCTTTCTCTACTACACAACAGATGGACAATGTTCTCTATCTGTGCGGCTATCAAAGATGAGGCCGGTCCTCTCTGCCGAACTGGCTAGGATATCCGAAGTGGTAATGGCCTAAGGCACATGGCCAGTCTTCCATTTACTCATTAGCCAACCCACGGCCCTGAAGCTACCACTTCACACGCATCCAGGTGCCAAAGCAACTAGGAGAGCTCCTAGTCTCTGGGGTCAATTCAAGTGACAACTGAAATTAACCAGGAGTCCATAAGAACAATGGCCATACAGAAATTCCGAGCCAAGCTTAAATATTAATAAATTAAATTAAAAACAAGCAAAAAAGTAAGGGGAACATAATCAAAATGAAAGCAAAGGAAAAGTGTAACACAGAATGTGGTTAACTGACAGATTCAGTACAAAGCTGCTGGCAAAGAGTATGATACAAATGGCAATGGGTTTGGTAGGTACTCCCTCAATAACACCTCGAAGTATTTCTTCTTCACAGAGAATTGCTGGGAAAATGGCAGGTATCATCATAAAGTGGGTAAGTAATTCAAGCCAAGCTGTTGCTAAAACAGTAAAATAAAACTATCAGTATTTCAAACTTTTATACTTTTTATTCTTCTGTACTGCTTGTCTTAAAGTGCCAGTTGGTACCAATCTCAGATGGATTTGGCAACAATTTTAGCAACACACAAATTCTGAGTTGGCTCATCCACAATTCTGTGTCCCAAAAACTCCAGGTGAATGCAGAGAAGCGCACACGGCTGAACTGAGCTGCAGAGACTTGCACAAAACAATGTCGCCTTGAAGAGCTACCATGTTCTTTGGTTTGTCAAGTGTTGTGAGAGGTGAACCCATCCACGTCAGATGTTACGCCACATCAATTTCAGATTTCCAATAACAACAACAAAAAAATTCGAGCTGCAACTCTTCTGACGTTCACTTCCATAACTAAACTTCAGGTCTTCTTAAAAGTAGCCTGTTATTAATACAATGTTTGTACAATTTGCTTCTCAATCATTTACTCCCAGTATTATAAAATGATACTATTGCTTTTATTAAATTTCTATCTTTCAATTCATGTGCCAATGAAAATTTCTGTTCTCTAGACCTTGTGACTTTCATTGAGTGACTTGGTATGGCACAAATATTTTGAGAATTCTATTTCATTGTGGCAGAACTAATTTTCTAACAAAGTAAGCAAACAGAAACTAGATCTAAAAATGTAAATATCTTATAAACTAAAAAAGCAAAAACATGTAAGGCCAGGAAACAGGTCTCATTCCAGTTTTACCAGCTCTATTTATCAAAGATACATTTGTTGAAAACTGCAAAAGCTCTATTTAAAGTCAAAGAAATCCCTAGGACATCTATTCAAAATTGTAAAACAATAAAAAATGCCACTTTTTGTGTTGCTATAGGAACTAATATGTAGTCGGTTTTATGTAACTTTGACAAAATATTGACAGAGATCTACAATGCTATATGACGTCACCTGAGTTGAAAGGAATCCTTCAAAATAAAGCAAAATAAAACAAACTCTTAAATGATATTCTTTGCAAAATTCGCAATACTTATGTCACCAACACCTACCGAGAAGAGCGTAATTTGAGAAGTAGCATACAATTTACTACTTATAGGAAACAGAAGTCTCTTCATGAGAATAAGATTAGCTTGCTGAAAAACAAAAAAATAAAGGACTCCAGTGATAATCCTAAGGCAAGGTCAGGTTTGCACACTAGAGATCGTAAGCTTAACAGACAGGAGAGCACAAGGTAAACTCAGCTCTATCTTTACAGCCTGTAATGAAAAGAAGACTTTGTTCCTGAAACACAGTGGCATTTACGGGCAGCAAATAGTTTCCTCCTCAAATGCCCACGCTTCTGGTCATGGTTACTTTCATCACCACATTACTCAAGTTGGAATTCCAAGTGACTCCTCAAGGTAATATTTTTGTTAGTGTATCAATCATTTGTGTGGACATCGTCTGTGATAACCACACTGTGTTTCTAGGTTAACTTTCCAATTAAAAAATTCAGTTGCTTTTCTATCCTGGTACCAATTTTTAATGAGAGACTGTTTGAAGAATGATTTTAATTAAGAAGAACTTATCTTTAAACTAACATCATGTTACTGCCCAGGAAATCATAAAATGTGGTATGTGAGAATCTCCTGGTTTTTGGCCACATAACAAAGATAAAAGTAAAGTAAGACAAATAACTAGTTTTTGACTATTTAAAAAATATTAAAAGAACTGACAGCGAACTCACCCAGACATATACAAAATACCAAATAAATGTTATGTTCTGTAACAGTAACTTACTCCAGAGAACATCACACAACTTTTGAAAACAAATTGTCACAGAAGCCTACCAGAAATACAGAAGTCTTAACTTCTGAAAGTCTTCACCTTTAAGCCTCCCTATACCTACTACCACTCTTCAAGAAATAAATTCCTCCAAGACCTCATGATTTAAAATTAATTTGCAAAAATTTGTATTAAAAAATAAAAAGCTGATGGGCAAATGGACAAAACCAATCCAATGGAAAAATAAGGATAGTCTTTTCTTCAAATGGGTCTGGAACAACTGAGTAGTCACATACAAAGTATATTCTCACTAAACTATACACATCTTTCACAAAATTAACTTTCAAAAATGAATCATTTTACATGACCTATATGGAAAAAACCATAAAATTCCTAGAAAATAACAGAAGAAAATCTAGATAACCCTGGATTTGGTGATGGCTTTTTAGATAATATGGTGAAAGCATCGATTCATGGAGGAAAAACTCATAAAAATTAAAAACATCTACTCTATGAAGCCAAGCCATGGACTGATAGAAACGTTTTATTGATATCCAAGACAAGAACTCTTAAATCTCAAAATAAGAAAACAAAATAAGACGTAAGATATGAACTGACAACCACAAATAAGCGCAGACAACAAATACGTGCATGAAGAAATATTCACTCTCACATCATTAGAGAACTTCAAATTAAAATAGTAATGAAACAGTACTACATCTCCATTTAGAATGGCAGAAATCCAAAACACTGACAACACTAAACGCTGACAAAGATATGGTGCATCAGAAACGGTCATTCACTGCTAGACAGAGTTCAAAATAATACAGTTTATTTCAAAGACAGTTGGGCAATTTCTAACAAAACAACATGTTTTTTTATTACGTGACCCAGTGATCAAGCTACTTGGTATGTATCCAAATGAACTGAAAATCAAGTTCCCACAAAAAGTATAATACATATATATGTATGTGAAATGTGTGGGATATATGAAACATATATATTGTGAGGCCAAAAATAAGGTGAATATTTGAATTTTTAAATAATGTATTACAATGAAAGACACGTGGTCATTAATACCTTTCAAGCTACTCCCTTCACTTTGAACCCTGTCATTCCTGCCACTTTCTGAAGCAGTTCTGATATGCTTCCTTCATGACTTACACCATTATGACGGCATCCAAAGTAATTCAAAGCTAAGTTTCAATGCCAGTTTGGCTTGGAGAAGAGCCGGAAGTCACAAAGTGCCAAATCTGAAGAACGTGGATGAGGACACACCACGATGTTCTTATAAGCCCATCTTCTTGATGGATGATACGTGTCAGCACCAGTCAGCATACTTTGGATCATACCTTATGAAGACATTCAGAAAAGAGGACCTCCAGAAGTGCTTCAGAAATTATCAGGAACAATGGGATAAACACATCAAAACACAGGAGAAGTATTTTAAGAGCAAAAGCTAATATTTGGAGCCAAATGTCATAACAGTTTTAAAAAATAAAATATAAACAAATTAAGATGGTAATTTGCCATCTAGGGCAATGAATATTTTTTTCATACAAACACACTGTATTTTTTATTATGCCACAGTCTGTAAAACCTACACACTATACAATTCCAAACATAAGACACTCTTTAAAAGGGAAACTATGGGGACATTAAAAGAAGCTATGATTGCCAGAGCTTGAAGTAAGGGAGAGATGAACGGAGCAGAGAAAAATCCAGCAACATTGAAACTATCCTTCATCAAACTTAACATTGGACAAATCTAACTATACATTTGTCAGAAATCACAGAGTGAAACTAAGATGGAATTCTTATGTAGCCATAGACTTCAATAATAATGTACTAATATGTGTTCACAAATTTTAAAATATTAACAAATACATCATGCTAATATAAAATGCTAGAATAAGGATAAAGAGGGACAGGAGAGGGATAGATATGGGTTCTCTCTTTAATTTTGGTCCAATTTTTCTGTAAACAAAATAATGCTTTTTTCAAAAGTCTATGAAATGAAGCACACACGGAGAAAAATAAGCAAAAGCTAACGTTAGATGCCAAATGTCATAACAGTTTAGAAAATTAAAACATAAACAAATTAAAATACTGAAGTTCATTTTCTCCAGAAATATGAGCACTCATTCACTCCAACTCTGCCATGAACTGAGGAAAATCTCAGGTTACTCTTGATGCCATCTTTGCTAGAACTGCCCTACAAATATAACGTAAGCAACATGTACAATTTTAAGAGCAGTCACATTAAAGAAAACAAAAGGAATCATACAAGACTAATTTTAGGAAAGAATGTGTATATGTATTTAACCCAACATGGTCACAATAGTATCATTTTGATGTGTTGTCAATGTAAAACTAATAATGAGATATTCTGCATTCTTTAAAGTCTTTGAAATCCAAGTGTGTTTTATATTCACAGTACATGCCAGTTCATACACTAAATTTGTAAAATAATACTTCACCTTAGTATAGGTTTTACTGTATTCATAATTTAAAAATAGGCCTTCTCTGGTGCTCTACTGGGTGAAAGATTCTCAATCACTGCAGCACCAAATCTACTCAACCATCAACAGTTATCCTAGCTTCTGCCTTGGTCTATCAGCCAAGGTCTGAGGCAAAATATCTCCAAACCTGGAGAATGAGTGTGTCATGGGCGGGTGGGAGGTGGGTAGAGAAGAGGTGTGAGTTTCAGTGTCACTGGCATAATTTGTAAATCTCAGGGGGTTTGAGAGTCATCATCATGGGCTTTCAGTAGCTAGATATGTTTTCTTACAAATCCCAACCTTCTGTTTCATGTTATAGCAACATTCTTTTTCAGTTTTATTATTAGGGCACTTTTAATTTTAGAGAAAAAAGAAGCACAGATAAAGACAGATTACACTGAAAATAAACGCAAGCTTTCGGTCTGCCTATCTTGTAACCAATGCTTCTATATTTTGTGACACATATCCACTTGTTTGTATTCAAGTTCATGAGACTAACTCTCCATCTTCCTTTTGCCAATGGCACTCACTTCCAAATCTCTACTTCATTCTGCATCAGTATTGCACTCCCTGTAACTTTTTTTCTATTTCAATTATTCTGCTGGCTCCAATCAAATCAACGATATTTCTGTCTATAAAGAATAATGGAAAAGTGAGCCTGGTGTCACAGTCCTGTAATTCCAGTCCTCTGGGAAGTTGAGGTGGAAAGATCACAAGTTTGAGCCAGACTGAGCAACTTAACAAGTCAATGAGATCCTGTCTCAAAATCAAAGCTAAAAACATGCTGGGATGACACTCATTTTGAAGATCCTGGCCTCAATCCTTAATAGAAAGAAAGAACAAAAAAAATGAAAGAAGAAAGGGGGAGAGAGGGAGGGAGGGAGGAAAAAGAAAGTAGGGAACAAAGGAAGTAGAAAGTGAGGAAAGGAAGAAAGAAAAAAGAAAGGAAGAAAGAAAGAAGAAAGGAAGGAAGGAAGGAAGGAAGGAAGGAAGGAATACTATAACTAACACCAATTCCTCAATTTCCTGCACTCCTAAAAGGTTTTACTACCCAAAATGAACATATTTCTATTTCAGAGGACTTCCCAAGGGCCTGAAATATTTTCTCTCAATCTAGACCTAAGGAATTAGTTAATTTTATTATAATGACTTGACATGTTCAGAAAATTATTTGGATCAACACATCTCTTCAAATGAAATTTTGTGTATAACTGTGTGATACATAAAATAACTGCTAAAAAGACACAAAACTTCTTTTGGAAGAGACGCAAAGGTCCTATAAGCAGAGAGTGATAAAGATTAAATGCATTATGAATGTACTGAGAACTACTGAATTGTACATTTAAGAGGATACATTTTATAGAAATGTGCATTACTACTGATTGCATCTTAACAGAACCCCGCTCTAAACAACTCACAGTGGCTGCCTGCATTAATGCCCAAACTTACCAGAGAAGACTCCCAGTGAGCTCACATAGCAGGTGAAACACTATTACTATTGCACACACTGAAATAAGATACAATTTTTAAAACTGATACCTTGTGTAATTTTTCTCGTGTATGAAATGCTTACACACATAAGCATTCTTTACACTTGTGCACACAGAAGCACATACAAAATATGCACCGATTCTTTCCTGTTCACACACAGAAATGTATCAGCCAGAGTGGATACACAAAAAATACAATATGGGACTTCAATTCACGTACACTGCTGCCACAGTTTAGACATATTCTGTTCCCACTGAGACTCACACTGAGGCTTAATTCCTCAAAGTGGACATTCTGGGAGCTAGTAGTTAACAAGAGATGCTCGGATACCAAGGCAAGAGGCATCTTATCACCATGAGCTCTCACTTTCCTTTTGGCAATTGTGCCATGATGCCCTCACCAGATGCCGAGCCCAGCCCAGTGCTATTATCTGATGTGTTCCAGCCTTTAAAAATATAAGGCAAAAATCAATCTCTTTTCTTTATGTAACCCAGACTCAAGTGTTCTGTTACAATAACAAAAATTCATGGAAGAAATGATTCTAATTTTTCATACTATGCATGAATTTTTAATGAAAAAATGAATGTTTCTGAAAAAGTAAAAACCTGGTTGATATATGTAAATCCCTTAGTTATACCTAATATTTTACCCCTACTTGAAATACCTCCTCCAACGTGTAAAATTACATAAAAGCATAGTTCTTTTACTATTTCTTATTAGCAAAACACTTTCATTAAGTGCTTTCTATGCTGTCAATCAGAAAACACGGATGGCACGAAGATAGTGAAAGACACACATATTGGCCTCCTTACCAGCCACTCAGCTTTGCCTTGTTGACCGGGTATCCATTTCCCTGGATAAACTCAGCATGAAATACATAATCCGGGATTCAGAAGGTTTCAAGTTACACTTATTAAATGAACAATTAAGGTGCTTGGTCCTTCTACTAGATGCACTGACTGTGGGCAAGCACATACCTGCCCTTTCTCCTCCCTCAAAGAACACTAAGTCTGTCCGTATGTGCACCCTCCCCTAGGAAGAATGAATAAGGGGTGACCCCGTCCAGCTCTAAGTTATGCCTGATGGAAACAGCAATCTGCTCCCTCTGCCAATTCATAAGTGTACATTTTACGGACCTCTGTAAGGGGTGAACCCCTAGAGAGAGGGCTCTTAAAACAATGCTCTTGCTCCTTGTGGACACCACATGGTCTGAAACTTGCAAAATACTCATCACCAGCTTGATAAAGCCACTAGCAGAGTGGGCAAACTGAAGAGGTGGAGGAGCTTGGGTAACATCTCTAATCTGATTACTCATTCATTCTCGTTGCCTACTCAATGAAGGAACTGCCTTCTATTTGACATAATGTACTTCCTTATTATTTAAACAAGTTGGAGTTACTAATACATGCAATCAAATGCAGTGATTTGATAAACTCTCCTACTAAGTTGAGATCACAACCATAAAAAGGTAGAAATATCTAACAATTCAGCAGCTAGTTAGCTGTTTTTCATTTTTCTTAATCAAACAAATGGCAATGAATTCCTAGTGCTCTTTTAATCTAACCACAAATCAGGTTGAGTTGCATGGCCAGAAGTTGGCTCACAAAGTTAGATAGGAGCCATCTTTTCCCCCCATTTTATTGATAGGTATAAGTGCAAAATTTAAGGTTTATGATGAAGTTAAGCATTTTGTGCACCTATATATCTTGTCAAGGTGACTAGTACTTTCCCACTTTCCTTTTGTCCCTTTTCCTACCCACTTTCCCTCCCTCCCCACTCTACCCCCCATTTTCACTTTGTTTTTCGTTTTCAGTTCCATGATATAGTTGTGATCTGGGACTCTCATATCAGAGAGACCATTCGATGTTTCACCTTCTGCTTCTGACTCACTTCACTAAGCATGATGTTCTCAAGCTTCTTCTATTTGCCTGTAAAAGCCTCCACACTGTGATCAACAGATAATGGATAACCAAAAAACAAATAAAGAAGGACTTCCAGAAACCTGGAACATTCACTTTGGTTTTTCCTTAGAGTAGCAGTGTCATGAGAAAAGAACTATCACATTTGTTTTAGCAGTTCCCACATTTTTCAAGGCTTCACAAGTGGCTATTTTTCCACTAATATCTATGTTAAGTGGTTCCATTCAGAACCTGAAACAAAATGTTATCATCTGCAAAAGGGAAATATTCAGTAGAGAAATTTCTTTGTTCCAAACACCTAAAAAGATTTCTATGAACTATAAAAAAATCAAAGATTTTAAACAATTGAAAACATTTTTTTCCAAAAACTAAAACATATTGGAAAGTTGGTACTGAGACAAGTTCACAACAGCAAAGCAGCTGTAACCACAAAATACTGGAAAGAAAGAGAAAAACATGTAAACAAAATGTTCACCTTAATATCAACCAATCGTCTTCTTTTAAAAACTGTATTGCAGTCAAATCACGATCCTTAGGAAAATGAAAAAAAAAAAAAACAAATATTGCCTGCAAAGCAGTAAAACCAAGTTGGCAAAAATACTAAGGGAATCAATGAGCTGTTTCGTTTTTTTAACTTTCAAATTACTCATTTTTCTAAGAATTCCAAAAGTAAAAATAGCTTATAAATGTATTATTTACTGAATACGAATGATTAACCGAATATTGGATATAAAATGAGCATTCATTTGATTTCACATTTATTCTAGATATACAGTGCAAAGAACCAGCAAATAAAGATAAGACTGAAGACAACATCCATCCCATCCTCCCACGGCTCTCACTCTCCAGCCGCCCAGTCTCAGAATTGTCACCACATTCCACGCCAATGGCTCAGGCCAAGCACCCAGGAGTCATCCTTGCTTCTTTTCCGTCAGCACACAACCTATCCACAAGCCCTCCCAGTGCTAATAACGTCTAAGACAAAAGTCTGTCCTCCTAAGGCACATGCAGTGACCTTTTCCATGCATGAGTCAGATCACGCCATCCTCCCAATTTAATCCCTTCATCACTTGCTTTTGTGACCAGAATAAACCTCATGTTCTGACCATCATCTACTTCCACTATATTGCTACTGGCCTCAGATACAGCCCAAACCCACCACCAGTTCTGTCTGCTTCATTATGGTTTCTCAAACTGGGTCTTCTTCCTCTTCCCGTCACTCTTGGTTTAGAAATCAGCATAATTTGACAGTTCAGCTCTAAAGCAGAAACATATTAATAGTCGCTGTTCTGTTTTTTGTTTTCATGAAGTGAAACATGAGTAGTCAAAGGTAGAGAAACTTCAAACTTATGGTTCAATGAATTCTCACAAAGAAAAGCTCACACACACAATGAGCACGCTGGCCAAGACATAGCACTCGGAAGTGTCCCAGATCCCCACTCTCAATCACGATGCTCAAAATGAGAGACCCACAACCTCTGTTCATAATTTGTAGATCAGTTTTACCTGCCTCTTCACTTTACATACAACTGCACCCCTTTGTCTCCAGCTTCTCTCACTGGATGCTACATTTCTGAAATTTTATTGTGTTACTAACAGTATTACTAGTAATAAACTATCATAAAAGCTTTATAATACTCTGTTTCATGAATGTACCAAGATGTATTTATTCATTTACCTGTAGACTGACTTCGAGTTTTTTTAAGATTACTCTGACAGTGCTGCTTGGCAAATACTTGCATGAGTCTTTCAGTAACATGGAAAAATATTTCCACTGCGTATTTGCCTAAAGAAATTGCAATCTTACCTTATACTTACATTCCGCTCTAGCTACTGCCAGCAAATATTTCCCAAAATGACTGTAGCAATTTAAAAACTGAGCAGCAGTTTATAAGGGTTTCATATAATCCTTACAAACTTTAGACTTTCTTTTTTGAGGCAGGGTCTTTCTGAACTCACTATGTAGCCCAACTTGGCCTCAAACTCCCTACCTCAGCCTCCCCAGTGCTGGGATTACAGGCATCCTACCATACCTAGGTAGGATGTGGTGCAGGACCTTGCACTTATGAAGCAAGCTGTCTAACCACAGAGCTAAGCTCCTCAGCCCCATTTTCTTTTTAATGTAAGTCATCATGGTGAACGTCAGGGATCCTCGTGATTTAAGTTTGCATTTCCTCGAAGACTAAAGGTGAAGACCTTTCCGTTTATCAGCCACTCGGGACTCTTCTGTGATGTACATGATCAAGTGTTCTGCCAATTTCTCTTTTCTTTTTTAAAATCTGTTTTTACAACTTGCTAATATATTATAGAAACAAATCTTTTTTCAGATGTATGTCTTATTAGTATCTTCTCCTCTGTGATTGATTTTTTCAGTCTCTTCAGTGTATCTCCTGGTTTTAAATTTTAGTGTTCTCCAACTTATCTATTTTTTCTCCTTTAGATTAAGTGTTAAATTATAAAAAGGGCTTTGGGATATTGTTTAGTGTACAGCCCTGGATTCATATTCCAAGAGAACACAAGGGGGGAGAGGAAATAAAGAAAGAGAGAGAGAGAGAGAGAGAGAGAGAGAGAGAAAGAAAAAAGAAAGAGAGGAAGAAAGAGAGAGAGAGAGAGAGAGAGAGGCAGGCAAGCTGGATCTGCCTAAGATTATGAAGGGATCACAGAAAGATGGTCACATTTGAAGAATGTGTCATTTTTCTAAAGACATTTTTGTTGTGTATAAAATGCTAGCTCAAAGGGAAAGAGGGGGTAGGATGGGGGAGGAGGAAGGGTGGGGTGGGTAGGCGGAGAGACAAAAGGAGAGTGGGAAAGCCGTTGTCACCGTGACAAGATACGTATGTGCACAAAATGCTCAACTTCATTGTAAACTTTGAATTTTGCACGTATACATATCAATAAAATGTGGGAAGAAAAACAGCAGAAGTATGAACTGTTTAAAAGATGAAGAAGGCTCAGGGAGGCATCTCAGAGTTTTGCAGGTCACTCTTAAATAGTGTCTGGGAAGAAACTGGCACAGGAGACAGTTGCAAAGAAGAAAGGCCACCTATCTCCTGATTGGCTTTGGTGGTAACGGGAACACCGGGAACACCGTGGATAGGCAAGAGCCCCACCCTTGGGGAAGGAAGCCAGGACAAACAGGACACCTTTGCCCATGGGGTAGGAGGAATTGGATACCTCAGAGGTTATTGGACTGTTAAGTTCCCCTTCATTGCCTACTCTAAGCACCAAACTCAAAGGACATTTGGATTTTCCCACACACCCTTATACCCATTCAAAGAAACCCCTCAGCCAGGCCTTTAAAGTGAAGATCCATGACAACAGAAACACGGGAATGAGACAAGGCAAGGGGACACACAGACAAGCCTGAGTACCCAGAAACTAATGTCACAGGCCCCGAAATAGTGGAATTCATTGGGAAGGAAGTCAAAAGGCAATTAAATGAGTCCATCAGCCAAATCAAACAAGATATCCTCAAAGAAATGCAAGAAATGATAAGCAGGCTCAAAGAGAATCTTACTAAACAAATAGTGGTCCTAAGCATACAAAGTATACTGAACAAATAGAAGCCATGGGGATGGTTGAATGGCTCAGTGGTTAAAGCATTTGCCTAGCAAGGGCTAAGTCAAGTGCTAAGTATCCTAGTTTGATTCCCCAACACCACACAAGCTGGCTGTGGTGGCACGCACCTCTAATCCCAGCACTCAGAAGACTGAAACAGGAGGATTTTGGTAAATCCAAGGCCAGCCTCGGCTCCACAGTGAGTTCAGGACCAGCTTGCGATGCATAGCAAGATCCTGTCTCGAAAAAAAAAAAAAAAGAAGCCACAAATAAAAAGTCGGCTGAGGTAAATAAGGAAATGCAAGATATGAGGGAATATTTTGATAGAGAAGTAGAAATTCTGAAAAGAAATCTAACTGAAATTCAGAACATGAAAAATACATTTGAAAGCAAGAAAAGACAACTCAAACATTGTGAGGACAGAATTTCAGACCTTGATGACAAGACTGAGGAAATAAATACTGTAATTAGGCAAGACTACAAAATTAGAATTGAGTAAAGCAGCTAGATATAACAGCTGATGGATGATTCAAAGAGAGCCAACCTCAGAATCATGGGTGAGGGAAAAAGAGCAGAAGGAAGCACCAAAGATTTTATATATATATATATATATATATATATATATATATATATATATATATATATTATTCACTGAAATCATGCAAGAAAATTTCCCAAATCTAAGAAAAGAAATTAATTCTCTGGTACAAGAAGCTTATAGAACACCAAATAACCGCACCAAGCAACAGGACTGACCACAACATATCATTATCAAAAACTCAGAAATTCAACATAAAGAGAGAATATTAAAATTAGCAAGAGAAAAACAGTAATTATTTGAAGGTAAATTGCTTCCAGTGTGTCTTCAGGATTTCTGACCCTCCTGGGGCCTCCTTTCCATTGTTTGGCCACTCCTTTTTCTCCTAGCAAACCCCTTCAAATTACCAGAGATTTCTCAATGCAAACTTTAAAGGCCAGGAGAGCCTGGAGCAAAATCTTTCAAGTTGTAAAACACAGCAAGTGTCAACCTAAGTTGTTGTATCGAGCAAAATAATCCTTGATAATTGAAGAGGAAGTAAAAGATTTTCATAACCAAGAATCCATAAAGAAATTTGTGACCGCTAGCCTAGCAATGCAGAAAATACTTGAAGGAACCTTTAAGAGGGACAGAGAAACAAGTAGTACCAAAGAACAGAGGAAAGGAAACACGTAAATAGAAAGTGTAACAAAAAATAGACACCAGTCATTTAAATTATATGCCATGAAAACAGGATCAGCTTTCTCATAAAACCTGTGGGTCTTTCCCCCACAATTGTTACTTTTATTAGTATATTAGTTTGCAAACATAATATATTCAACACAGGGAACTGGTATAAAATCTTAACCTGTAAAACTTTTGATGTGTGTGATATGTATAGATATTTAACTGGGGTTGGAGTGACAGAGGGCAATGGTTTTGCTGTAGGATATGTTTAGTTTTAAAAACGTTAAGAGTTAATAAATACGTGCTTTGGGGGACCTTTTCCCTGAGGCTATCATTGAGTGGTAAAGATAAAAAAGATCAAGTAGCCTTAGTCCATTAGCTAAGAACTTGGTTGGCTATTAGTTCAACCTGTGACTCTTGAATTTTACTTTTCAATTTCATGCTCTGTAACTAAATGTGTAATAATGATCTTACCTGTTTCTTCCTGCTCCTCATTGGGAAAGAACTCTGAAAACTTCTGAAATAACTAAGTATGCCATTATACCTATTGCTTTATGTGTAATATACTTTTGTGAAATAGACTTCATTTAATGTGGCAATTCAATATAGACTTATGTTCATTCAACGCAGCAATTCACTTATTAGGACTCTGATGTAAATTTAGCTTAAGAAAACTGACTGATGTAATAATAACCTGTATGTCTTTTGAATGTATATACATTTACTTTTCAGTACTCACCTAAGGAATATGAAATTTAACTTCTCTCTTTTTTACCTTTCTCACATTTTCTAGCCTTATGAATTCCATTGTTATAGTTCTTTTTTATGAGGACTGGTGGGCAAGGCCTGTTAAAGAATCTAAACAAAGATATAGTGAAATACAAAAAAAAAAAAAAAAAATAGCACTTCTGGCAAATCGTCCCAATGAAGGGCTCTGCTGGACCCAGAAAAGAAGCATTAAGAAAGTGAAACATCAGTCTGTTGATGGGTATTTTGGTGACTTCCATATTTTAGCTATTGTTAGTTGTGCTGTTATGAACATGGGTATACATATTATCTCTGTTATGTGTTGTTTTGGCCTCTTTGGGATATATTCCCAGGAGGGGTGTCGCTGGATCAAAGGGGAGATTTATTTCTAGTCTTTTGAGAGATCTCCACACTGTTTTCCAAAGTGGTTGTATGAATTTACATTCCCACCAGCAGTGCAGGAGGGTTCCTTTCTCCCCACAGCCTTGCCAGCACTGATTACTATTTGACTTGATGATATAAGCCATTCTCTCTACAGTGAGATGGTATTTATACACAATGGAATACTATGCATCTATAAAGTCCAATAGCGTGGAGGCTTTTACTGGCAAATGGAAGAAACTTGAGAACATCATGCTTAGTGAAGTGAGTCAGAAGCAGAAGGTGAAACATCAAATGGTCTCTCTGATATGAGAAACCCAGATCATAACTATCTCATGAAACTTAAAAGGAAAAACAAAGTGAACCAGGGGGGGGTAAGGTGGGGAGGGAGGGAAGGGTGGGTAGGGGGAGAGACAAAAAGAGAAAGGGAAAGTCCTTGTCACCTTGACAAGATACGTATGTGCACAAAATGCTCAACTTCATTGTAAAACTTAAATTCTGAGCTTATACATAATCAATAAAATGATAGAAAAAAAGATATGCCCACTGCAGCCCATTCTAGGAGTGGGGAGTTAAGCTAAAAGAGTGGTGATTGATGAGATGGGAAACTCAGAATACAGGCATTCTATAGAACCAAACAGATGTGATAGTGGGAGTTAGGGAGATGAGGAGGGGATGGGAGGGCCAAAAAATTGGGAGGTGAAGAGATTATAACGTTGATATGACATATATGTGCACAAAACACTCAAGCTCGTTATAGCCATTATGTATCTCATATATATATAATATATATTATATATAATATATATATATAATCTCATATATATTAACAAAAATGGGAAAATAAAAATTTTAAAGAAGAGTATTTCTATCGACTTCTGTTTCTTTTTCACTAATCCTTTTTTTGCAATGTCATATCTACTCTCTAATTCAAAGACTGAGTTTTCAATTTTATACTTTGGGGTAGGTTTTGGTGGTGTTGTTCTAGAATATACTTTGCTAATTATTTATTTCTTTTTATTTTCAGGAAAATTCTCTAGTTTCTCATCTGTTTGCCACATCTTTTCTTTCATTGGACAGAATGTATCAATCATGGCTGTTTTAAAGTCAACCAATCAAATCCAAATGATCCTTATGTCAGTGTGCATTGGTCAGTTTCCCTTAGTTATAGTCATATGATCCTACCTTTTAATATTTAATTATTTTATTAAATACTAGGCATTTTATATTTAAAAAAGTTTAGAAAATTAAGATACATTTCTCCAAAACTGGTTCCCCTAGCCTCTGCCAGACTGAGTGGAACTGGACAAGTTTGAGCCCACTCTAGGCAACTTAGAGACATTCTGTCTCAAAATAAAAAACAAAAAAGCACTTGAAATGTAGACAGTCCTGGGTTCAATTTCCAATAGTACCAAAAAAAAAAAAAAAAAAAAAAGCATCACTGAGATTTACAGCCTTCTGTCACACAACTTCAAAACTTTCCAAATGTCCTAAGACGGAGCCAGCAATGTTTCCAAATTCCTTTAGGGCTCAAATGCTGTCGCTCAGACCTACAAGATTTTCAAAAGCCCCACCAGTTTCTCTTCCCTTCAGTAAGAGCCTCCTATGTAGACTGAGCTCAGATTCTTCACACTGTCAGATTCATGGAAATTCTGACTACTTTCTCAAAAGAAGAAAGACTGAGTATTAAAAATTCGCCTCTGCAACGGTTTTGCTCTGTGAAGCCCAAGTTACTCTAGTACTTTAACAGTTCTTGAGTGGCCTTAGATTATTTTATATATTTGCCTTTTGTAGTTGATTCCAGCAGTAATATCTCTGTGATTCTTCAGAAAGAATGTGTACCATTTTTTTCTATCGTATATCATTAGCTGTTCTTATTATAATTATACTGTATTAATTATTTTGCCCACTGGAACATAAGCCCCGGGAGGAGTTTACCTTAGGGGACATGGTAAGACTGAGGAGGAACTGACCCTAACATTTCCTACACTTCACCCTCCTCAACACTGCCACTGCTGCTGCCTCCTTCTCCTCGATTCCAAACAAGGTCACCCTTTTTTAAGTATGCGACCGAGAACACAATTCTACATGTACGAACTCTCCGTAGAAACTGCATTGCCCCTTTCCATATTTCCTTGCTTCTCACCCTAAAACAAAGAAATTACAATTAGGATTAGGGTTCTCCACCTCATAGTTCTTCCTTCAGCTGGTTATAGAGACCCTGGCAATCACTGGGGCAGTACTTGGTTTTTTGTTTGTTTGTTTTTACTATATATCAGGAAAATAAGGTGAAGACTCCCTCTCTGTGTCCAAGCCTCAGCCATGCTGGAACCAACCTACCACTGGACGCCGGGTAACCCTGCAAGAGGCAGGGGTCTCTCTCCCATGCTGGTACCCTCCAACCCAGATGTGCTGCCATCTGAGTCTGAGTCAGGGCGTAATTCCCATTCTCTGTGTCTACCCACCACTTCAGTGACAGAGGAAGATGCTCAGAGTGCACTTTCATACTCAGTTTTTTCCACACATTGTAAAAAGGTCAAGACTAGAAGCAGGACTTGAGTCCCCACCTGGACCATGGGTGTCATTTCATTTTCCATTCAACTTTTCTGGAGGCATATACTTAACCGACTTATTGCACATTGTTGATGAGCTGGATATTTTTGTCTTCATCTGGTTCCTATCTGTTCATCACTGAACAAAACCAGTAAGAGAGAGAGAAGTTATTAATTAAAGACCATGATTTGCATATAAGCAAAATGGAGACTAGGGGTTGAGAAGGATATTTTCAAAAAACATTCTGTATATATTTAACCTATTTTTAGCCCATATAAAGATGTTTCAAAACCCATAAGTGATGGAATGGGCTGCAGCTCACCTGCTATGTACAATTATTTTAAAATAAAATTTACTGTAACCATGGGAGATTAACAATCCTGACAAAAACAACTGTAAATCTCATAATCATATGTTTGATGGCTCTTTTCTGAAAACATGTTATTTACACAAAGGTACAAAGTCTTTCCTACTGACAAAGATAAATAAAACTAAAATAATTTGACAGGCTGCATTTCACAATGTGCAGTTAGTTACAACAGAATGTAAGGACTAATTTGCTTTGGTGATTCCACTAACCACAAACTTAAAAAAATTTATTTTTCCTCATTGATCCTCCAGGAAATCTACTTCATAAAATAGACAAATGTAAAACACTGTCCTTAACAGGCCTAAGCAAATAAGAAGAGGCTACTCTCGCAATATTTTGTATCCCAAACTGTGTTACATCTGGAATCCTTACAAGGCCAGAAGCCTTTTTATAAAGTCAAGTATAAGCTGTATTTGTTTTGGTTTTTCCTAATGTTTCTTGTGCTGAAATAAACATGATGATACAAAAGCAACAAACTAATCAGTATCTAAGTAAAAGAGATTTTTTTTCCCTATAAAAATACCACCCAGAATTTGGATATTTCATTTGGAACTTCAGTTTTTCTCTGGCTCTTTGAGATTCTGTACATTAGTTCTTAACTGGCCACAGGGTAAGAACTTGCTGTCCACAGGAGAACCACCCATATTACTGAAACAAAGACCGCATGGGGCTCCAGGTGTGTCAGACCACACTGTCAAGCACTCAACTGCACAAGCGAACTTCCAAAGAATAGAAAGGCAGACGTAGACCCAGCACAAGCAGGAACAAAGAAAGGGGTAAAAACAGGGGAGACTGTTGTGATTTCAGAGTGGATGCAAAGCTCAGGATGGATGATTCTACTGGAAAATGAGGACTATGTCAAGCTTTGACCTTCTAGTTTCCACATAAAACCTGTAGGCAAAAGAAAAGGAAGAGAAGACGTATAGCCAACCAAGCAGAGCTGTGTGAAGAATCCAGGCACAAGCATCCACTCTGGGACAGAGGGGGCACATGGGACACGGTTGGAGCACATGGCCAGGAAAATGGGCAATCTACGCTCCATTCTTTATGTACCTGAATTTAAAGGGGCATGCCGATGACTCAAGATGAAGTATTTGAACTGTGGTTTTGAAATATCTAACATAATACTATAAAGAGTAGATGACTTGGCAATTTAAAAAGAAAGTATTTTTGAGAGTTTTAGCAACAACAGTACATGAACGAGTTTTCTCGTATGAGTGAGTCTAAGCAAACAGGAAGAAAAGGAAGCACGTCCCTAGCTCTAAATCACTTGGCAAAAAGTACAAAAAAAAAAAAAAGAAAGAAAGAAAGAAAAAGAAAAGGAGTCTCATTAAGAAAAGTGCAGAATACAACACAGGGCACATTTCACCAAATTGTCAGTAGGAAGCATGTATAGTCAAGCACTGGTAGCCAAGTTCAAGCTCTACAACTGACCTAAGGCAGGAGAAATCTACTAAAATAAAGCCACTAATGTGCTTTATTTTACAACAGTAAAATAGAAATAAGAAATAGGGGGTTGAAGGTACAGCTCAGTGGCAGCAGAGTTGCTACATATGCCTGAAGCCCTAGATTAGCACAGAAAAAAAAAAAAGAAAAAGAGAAAAAAGGTAAAAATCTGAAGTTATGAGCAAGCACTAAGAACAGACAAGATGAGTTTCTTCAGATATCATATTCAAATACTTATGGTCAATACAGAAAGAAATACTGATGATCGTCTGAGCGGCAGACATCAAGAAGTTCCAAGCCATGCCTCGGGAAGGGGGAGGACCTTGAGGATAGTGCTGTCGCTGATCCTAGGATCATTTTATACACTGTCTAGAAAGCTGAAACACACCAGTGGACTCAATCCTGCCTGGTGCCTTCACGTTCTTTGGTAGGAAATGTCTGTCAGGGTCTTCCAGGCTTTGTGACCACCGAAACCACAAGCAAAGTGAACATATAAATTGAGAAAGAACTGTGCCACATGCTCTCTCACATGACTGAATTTTCCAGATATTAACGCCAATACCTGGCTCAGGTTCCATGGCCACATCATAGGAAGGCCTTGGGCAGGACTACCTATCTGCCTGAGAGCAGTATGCTAGGTAGCAATCAGTTCTAGGGCCTCTAGAAAAGCCTTAAATAACCACTCTCAATCTGCCCGCCAGTGAACAGACAACTCATTACCTCCCCTTGGGAGGTCTCAGTGGGTTCTAAACAGGAACTAGTGTGCCACGCTATTCTCCTTTTTCTGTGCTGCTTCTGAATTCTGGCACCTCCAACGTGAAAATAATAAAAAGTTCTCAGGGGGTATAACTCAAGTTTGGCAGGCAGCCAACTTACCGTGATGGCTAACTTTGCTTGTCAACATCATTAATAGTTTGAAAAACTCTTAGAAAATTAGTAAAGCATACTTCTAGGGGTGTGTGTGTGAAGATGTTTCTAGAAACAAACAGCATGTAGGTCAGCAAACTGATGGGAGTACTTCTCCCTTACTTTGGGCAGCACCATACATCAGGGAGGGGCCTGAACAGAACAAAACCAGAAGAAGAAAGTCAGCTAGCCCAGGCTGTCTGGCTCTCCGCTGTCTCCACTTACAGGCTGCCAGGAGGTGAACAGCTTTGCACCAGCACATGCCCCGCCATGAGGTTCTGCTCTATCTCAGACCCACAGTAATGGAACCAGACAACCATGGACAGGAACCTCTAACATCATGAGCCAAATAAATCTTTCCTCACTTAAGCTGTTTTTCTCAGTTATTTGTCACAGTGATGCAAAGCTGATGGACGTGCTCATTTAAGATAATAAGAAACAGGTAGGAAAACCTTTGCTGTTGCAAAGTGGACTTTTTCAAGTGTTCCCTCCAGAAGACACACAATGCACAGAACATCCTTCCCTCCCTTGCTAGAAGACAGTAGAGAATGGCTGACGATCCAAAATACAGACCAGGAGAACAGGAGGAAGAACTACAAAGGGAAGGTAAAGGCGCATCAGCTCACAGACTAAATACAGCACAAGTCTTGGGAGCAAGAGGAGGCTTGGGGGGGACGGAGACTCTGACCCTTTTATTCTTTCTCCCTTGTATTACTTACCAAGGCACTAACATGTAGTACAACGTTAAACAAAACAGACTGCAGCCGTTATGTAAGTTCAACATTAGTTGAGCGTGAAAGTACATGCAATAACTACCTATTTGGGGCAAGAGTGAGAGGACGGGGAATACTAGTGTGTAAGAGAATATTAGTAATATAAAGACTTCAAACACCCAGAAAACCAGCTAATGCATAGATGATCTATCTGCTGCTGAGCAGCCACAATATAACAGCCTAACATTTCCTACCTACAAGTTTTCTTTTCAAAGTAAAAATTATAATAATTTTCTATTTAACAACACATTATAACCAACTGTGCAAAGCATTAACCTGATAATCACACTAAAATTTTTAGACAACAACAACAAAAATAAATAAAAACAGCCAAGGCCTCTAACAACCTATTAACCTATTGCTATTTTTATCATTTGTTACTTTTGACACATAAACATTTGATTTTTGAAAATGTTCATGACAAAAGAATTAACTGCAGAGTAAATTAAGATCTTATGTGAAAACCACTGAAACATTCTTAGGTTCACAAAAATAAACAACTACAACCACATGCTAAATTACAGAAGTATCAATAACATTTCCCATTAAACTACAGAAATGACTATCTCATTAACTTCCATCTCCATCCCTAACACTGTGGAAATCTTTCAGTATCCTTTTTCAGGCACCCCTCACTCACTAACCACCAGCTTTTTCAGTAATAGGGACGATGCTTATAAATACATTTTCACTTGCAGAAAAGGTACTATGGTAATTTTATATGTGAACTTGACTAAGTTATAGTATCCAGTTATAAGAAAAGGCACTAACATAAGCTCTGTTATATGTATGTTTTTTTCAAAAACATTTTGACATCTACAATAAAAAAAACTGACATTAAGTAAAGAAAATTACCTTCCACAATGTGTGTGACTCTCTCATCCAATCAGTTTAATCACTTAAAAGCAAACACTGAGCTGTCCAACACAAGAAATTCTGCCCACAAATGCCATTATCAATGCCAATCTGGGCCTCATGTCTCTAGGCCTGCCCTACAGATTTAACACTGAATGCAACTTTACCTTGAAATAAATCATTTCTTTTCGTCTGTATATAAAATAACCTTTTGACTGACAAATACATCCACAGTGAGAGAGAGATTCTAAGTGTACCCCTCTGCAACAGCATTCAAACTTTCTCTGATTCATGATCCCTAATTTCCTCTAGCCCACCTACATACCATCTCAGATCTTAGCCTCCTCATAGGAACCATCAAATACACTTTTTAGGGTTTTCCCAATTTTGGTTCCAAGGCTCTCTACTGCTTCAGCTTTCCCGTTATCCATCCCTCAAACCTTTCTTCCTACAACTTGAAAGAAAGTAGTAAGTCTAAATGCCTCCCAAAAGGATGAAAATTCTCACGATGCACATTCACCCGCATATACAGATCCCTGCATAAAAGACTAACTTCACTGTCACAGGCCAGTGAAGGTTAGGTACCTCATAAGATGGGATGCTTGTTCCCACACCAGACTCATAAGTGTTTCTATATAATTAGAACTTTCATGGGAAAATAAAAATTAAAGAAAAAAATATAAGTCCGTTGACAAAAATAAAATTCTAAGTCCAATACATAGTGATTTTGAAATCCAAACATTTTATACATGGAAATTTTTTTCAATTGAACTATAACTTTCAGAGTTTTAAAAGAATTTTCCAATAAAAATATTTCAATGCTCTAATTGTTTAAAAGGCTAAACCTCAGGCTTAATATATTTTAAATATTGTTTGCTTACTTTTCATTCTTTCCCCATTTTATTGATATGTATAAGTGCAATACATAAAGTTCACATTGATCTCGAGTATTTTGTGTACATACTTATCTTGGCAAAGTTACAAATCTTTCCCTTCTCTCTTTCAACCCTCCCAATCCCTCCTGTTCCTCTCCAGTATCCATTATTCCCCACATTAAATTCTATGAAATAATTGTGATCTGGGTTTTCTCATATCAGAGAAAGCATTCGATATTTCATCTTCTGCTTCTCACTCACTTGACTAAGCATGATGGTTTCAAGTTGCCTCCATTTACATACAAAAGCCACAACCTATCTGTCTTTATAGATGAGTAGTATTCCATTGTGTATAAATATCACAATTTATGTATCCACTGGTCTGTTGATGAGTATTTTGGTGTCTTCCACATTTTGGCTATGGTTAGTTGTGCTGCTCTGTACATGGGTATACATGTATCTCTGTTATATGTTGTTTATAACTCTTTTGAGAAAATTTCCAGAAGAGGTATCAATGGATCAAAGGGAATATTTATTTCCAGTCTTTTGAGAGAGTTCCATACTGTTTTCCATACTGTTTGGACCAGTTTACATTCCCGCCAGTAATGCAGGAGGGTTCCTTTGTCCCCACAGCCTCTGCTGTTTGTGTTCTTGATATACACTAACCTCTCTGAAGTTAGGTGGTATCTTAGTCATGTTTTGATTTGCCTTTCTCTAAAGGCTAAGGATGTTGAATATCTTTTCATGTATTTATTGGCCATTTGAACGTCTTCATCTGAGAATTGCCTATTCATTTCTTTTGCTCATTTTTCAATCTGGTCTTTGATTTTGAGGGGCTTACTTTTCTTCAGTTCCCTGTATATTCTTGTTATAAGCCTCCTGTCTGAGGTGTTGGTGGTGAATATTTTTTCCCAGTTTGTCAGTTCTCTATACTGTTGATATTTTCCTTTGCTGTGTAGAAACCTTTTAATTTGATATAGTCCCATTTGTTAATCCTGGCAAAAATTTCTTTTGCTTTTGGTGTCTTATCAAGAAAGTCTTTGCCTATACTTATGTCTTTTAGATATCTGCCTAGTTTGTCTTCCAGAAGGTTCAGTGTTTTGGTTTTAATATCTAGGTCTTTTATCCACTTTGATTTGATTTTGGCGCACAGTGACAGGTGTGTGTCTATATTCATTTTTCTGTATGTGGATATCCAGTTTTCCCAGCACCATTTATTGAAGAGGCTATCCTTTTTCCAGTGTATGCTTAACACATTTTGATACTTAAAACAGTCTACTAGAACCAATATTAATTCATGTGGTCTTATCATTGGCATTAAGTACTTTAATGAGAAACATATTTCTAATATTTAAAATAACAGTCCTGACCTCACCTCCCACATCAGCCTGTAGTCCATCTTTTCATCCAAGTCTTCAGGCATTCTCTTCTCTCCAGCAAAGGGTCCAAACTTTTCACCCTGAGTAGCAATAATGACATGGAAACTGGATTAGCATAATCATCAGGTTATTAAAATATACCTTTTTTTACACTTCTGGAAACTTTTCCTTCAAATTTTCATGACCAGTGATTGAGATACTATTAAAGCATTAACTACTTTTATACAACAGAAAATATATTTACGATCCAACTTAATCTGTTTTTAGCAGAAAAACCTGATGCTACAACACAGAAGCCAACATAAAAGGGTTAAGTTATTTAACTTTCAAGTTCTGAGAATCACTGAAGACAGTACTTGGTATGTTGCAATCCTCTTAACGGCCTCAGGCAACTGATCTTAAAATGAAACACACGAAGTTTTGCTGACTTAAGAGACAAACCCACCAGGCAGAAAATCACCTGGTTTCCATAAAAATCATAAATTCATCCTTATTTTGCACAAGAAAGAAGTCTTGCCACTTTCAGAGGAAGACTATTCATAAATAAATCTGAATTCGCCTGCCAATCTTTCAAACAGCTAAATAAGGACACTTGACCAGGGATTTCACATGTGTTTTAAAACTCACTGCAGGAAAATCATCAAGGTTGCCTGTTTCAAGCACAGAGTGCTGGTGTCAAAAATCAGAATCCAGAAGTGGGGTATGGGCAGCTGCACTGGATGTGTCTACCCTGGATGGTTCGCTCCTACAGTCTGCCTTGCAGTGACTTGCAAGGCCACATTCAGCTGACACATTTTTATCTCTAGAGGGACCAAAGGAGAGGTTCAAACACAAAGCAAGTGGACTGATGGACACCATCCATATAGAAACACACACAGAGAAAAGACAGAATTACTCTATACTGTGTGAACTTCCTTCAAATCTACCTGTGACTAATTTTCAGTACAATCTTTCCCTTTGCATGCAGGTGGAAGAACAAAACAACAAAATCTCCAGGGGAACTTTTGATGAACATTGTCAGGGGGAAAAAGTAACCATAAATGTAATGTTTCAAGGAATATAAATTGCTTAATGAACAACAGAAAGTCCAACTTCTGGGAATAGTAAAATTTTAAAACTTGAAAGAATTGCAAATAAAAAACTTGAAAGAATTACAAATAAAATCATCTTATAGAAGTTACCAAAAAAGAAATAAACAATGGCACCACTAGGAAGATTATATCTTCAAATTAACTAACTCAAGGGGTAGAAAATACTTACAGAGATTTTTTTTTCAAATCAAGACTGTAATTCTAAATAATCCAGCCATACAAAGAAATACAGACATTGTTGTCTATGCCAACATGAAGATATTAATTCAAAGCACAGAGAACAAGTGTAGGGGAAACTAGATGCCAATCCTACTTCTAGATGTCACATCTCTCTATCCACTTCACAATAAAACAGACATGAAGCACCATATATAAACACAACAATGCCGCAGATGCCCTCTTCCAAAAATAAATATGGGGTCCCCATACTGTAACTCCAGGGCTAAACTTCTGAACCATTCTCACATCCAGAACTTGGCTTTCTGTGTATGACCTTGGTTTAGAGATACCTACTTCTTCATTCCTTCCAAGCCACAGTAACCTGACTTCTCCAGCCCCAATATAACAACTTCGCTGGCCCAGCAGATGGTAACTGATGATGACAACCCTGATACCAAGCATGAAGCAACCTTCCAAAACCACAGGGCATCTATCTTACCTCCCTCAATCTATCAGGCAACTCCGTTCTTCTGCTCAACTTCCAATCCACGTCTGCTAAGCAGCCCAGTCCCCAACCCTCATGTGGACTAATTCACAGTAAATAAAAGCAGTCTGCTCATTCCATAATTAGAGCCTTATGCCTGCACTTGCTACCCAGGAGTAGGGTCATGGGGAGGAGTGGCTTATACTTGGACTTGTTACTCAGGTATAAGATTATGGAACAATAAACCTTAATTCCAAATTTTCTTGTTAATGGTCATAGTTTGGGTTTCTGAAGGGTTCCTTCTTCGACCTGACAATAATCATTGCTCACCTCAAGATGGAACTTAACCAGTATTTGTGTAACATACAAGAGAAACTGCATAAGAAAGCAGGGAATTAACACTACTCAACTACCATGATGCACACTTCAAATGATCCTTTGTGAAAATTTGCCTATGTAACAACTAAGAAAATTGAACCTCATTACAAGATCCCTGTCTCAAAAGCAGAAAGAGAGAAAGAAACTAAAAAGAAAGAAAGACGCCAAAAATTTTACAAAAGGTCCAGATTATGGGAATACTCAAAATAGGAGAAAACATTAAATAAAGCCCAGAGAAAACAGAGAAATCCAGATGTAAGAAACTCTACAAACAATTGGACTGATCTCTTCCAGAAGCTCCTTCTATTAAACACGGGGAGAGGGAAGTGGGAGACTGCCAAAAGAGTTTTAATAGATCTAACCAGACATTGGTTCAAAAAAAATCAACAGCTATACAAACATTTTAGAAGCAAATGGAGTAACCTGAATATGGGCTAGTATTAAAGGACATTAGGAATTTCTCATTTTTCATTGGATGTTAAAATGGTATTACTGCTACAAGGAAAAATGTTCTCAAGTTGTAGAATTAAGAGGTGATTACCACAATATGTAAGACATACTTCTAAATGTTTCAGCAAAATATATATAATGTTATATTTATTATATTAACATGAACAAATTTTAAAAAGTTTAATTATTCATATTACATCCCACAGCAATTGCATCACATCTCCTGCCTTAACCCTTCTCTCCTATAAAAAAAAAATCTTTTAGCCATCAAAGCAAAAGCAGTAAGTCACATCACTCCAAGGACACAGGCAAAGACCCACTGTTGCTGGGAGAAGAGGGAGAAAGAGTCCAGGCCCAGGATTTAGACAAAACCCATCCAAGGATTCCTACAACCTAGGGAGAAACAGAAAATGCTCTGTCACAAAAGACCAACTGCTGATACAAGGTCAGCATCTGGTTCCCATGGGGAAGAGGGGCTGCAACACCGGGAAAGCCCAACTCCCACAGCCCGGGCAGATAGAACCCACTTGAGAGTGAGGCTGGAACAAGACAACACAGAATTCACCCTATATACATAACCATCCCTGACCAAGTATCAAATCATGAGACGCAGAAGCCTGCTGCTGGCAAATGAGAGGAGCACGGAGAAAGATGAGCAAAAGCTGAAAGACCTGTGATAAACACTTTTAAAAATTCTTTGGCAAAAGGAACATAACTATAGAAATTTAGCCCAAAATAAAGAAATAATGATGAAAAAGATAAAAGAGAAAGGTACATAGCAAAGATAATGTGTCATCTTGTTATTGCTCTAAAAGATAATTGAAACTCTAAAGGAAAAATAGTTAATATGCACTGTAAGTTTTATAACACCTAGAGTAAAGTGTATGGCAACAGTGATATAAAAGATGGGGAAGAGAAAGTGAAAAGTCACAATCGTATCTCTCTGCTTCCGACCCACCTCTTTATTATCCCAGACATCTCACAAGCATGACTTCAGCTGAAGGCCATCTATCTCCATCTGGCCCATTACCTGCTCAGCCCACACTTTTCATCTCTCTGACAATCCATTCCCAGTTCCTCAGGCAAAAACCTTCGGAGGCATCTCAATCCTTCCCTTCTTTTAGACTCCCTATCTGACAACAACAGAACATTCTGAACGTCTAATTCCAAATTATCCTGACAGCATCACCACCACCTCGGTACAAGCCATGTCATCACACATAGATTACTCCGACAGAATCCTAGCAAGTCTCCCAGTTTACGCACTTGTCCTGTGGTAAACTATTCTCAACAAAGCAGCTAGAGCAATCCTTGAAAAATGTAAGTCACCTTTGCTCAAGCCCTGCAGGTTCTCCTCATTTTACTCAAAGTAAAGGCCAAAGTCTACTCTGGCATAAAAGGCCATTTGTCTATATATGCACAATACATAATGGTTATATTGAGTTTGAGAAATTTATGTAGTCCCCTTCATCCTCCGACTCCTAAATATTACCCATCTGACTACGTTTGCTGGTGTTCAGGGTTTCCCATCATAGAGAAACCATGTGATATATAACCTCTGAGCTAGCATCACTTCATTAAGCATGATGGTCTCAAGTTGTGTTACTTTACCTACAAATAATTCAAATTTATCTATCTTTAAGGAAGAACAGTACTTCACTCTGTACATATACTACACATTTTGTATTCATTGGTCTGTTGATGGATATTTCAAAATCTTCCACTATTTGGCTATTGAAAATTGTGCTATTAAACATAAATATACATAAAATGTGTTATATATTGCTTATAACTCTTTCAGAAAGATACCTAGAAAAGATGTCACTGGGTCAATGGAGTATGTATTTTGAGCTTTTCGAGGAATCTCCATATGGATTTCATAGTGGTTGTACTAGTTTACAGTTTCACCAGCCATGTAAAAGGATTGCTTTTTCCCTGCAACCCCACCAGCATCTACTGCTATTTGAGTTTTTGGTATACGCCATTCTTACTGGGGTAAAAAGGTATCTTGCTATTGTTTTGATTTAGATTTCTATAAAAGCCGGGGATGTTAAAGTTTTTTTTTTTCATGTACTTGTTGGCCATTTGAATTTCCTCTTCTGAGAACTGTCTATTCATTTCAATTTCCCATATTTAATTAGGTCTTTGACTTTTTGAGAAGCCTGTTTTTCTTGAGTTCTTTGTATAATCTGGTTTTTAGTTTCCTGTTCGAGATATACATGGCAAAAATAATTTTTCCCATTCTACTGGTTCTCTGTTCACTCTGCTACTTATTTCCTTTACCATGTAAAAGTTATTTAATTTCATATAATCCCATTTGTTGATTCTGGGGTTATTTCTTTTACATTAAGAGTCCTACTAAGAAAGGCTTTGCCCACGTCTGTATCTTCAAGAGTTTTGCCTATTTTGTCCTCCATGAGGGTCAGTGTTTCAGCTTTCATATCTAAGTCTTTAATCCACTTTGATTTTGATGCATAGCAATAGGTGTTTTTCTAGATTCATTCTTCTGTAACTGGATATCCAATTTTCCCACCATCATTTATTGAAGAGGTTATCATCTTTTTTCCAGTATGTCTGTGAACTCCTTGTCAAAGACCAAATAGTCAAGGGTACCGAAGGATGTTCTTTGCATCCTCACTTCTACTCCATTAGTCAACCTGTCTATTTTTATGCCAATATCATATGATTTTTATCACTGTTGCTTTGTAATATAACTTGATATCTGGAATTAAAATACCACCTGTTTCTCTCTTGTTACTCAGGATTGATTTGGCTACTCTAGGTCTCTTTCAGTTTCATCTGAATTTTAGAATTGCTTTTTCAAGTTCTGTGAAAGAATGTTGTTGGCATTTCGATGGGAATTATGTTCAATCTGTGTATCAGTTTTGGCAGTGTAGTCATTTGACAATATTAATTCTGCTTATCCATGAATACAGGATGTCTTCTCATTTCCTAAAGTCCTCTTTAATTTCTCTTTCAGCATAAGATACATTTCTTTATAGAGGTCCTTCACGTTCTTAGTTAGGTTTACTTCTAGGTATTTAATTTTTTAAAAGAACTATTTAGAGCAAGATTATTCTTCTCAGCTCTTTCCCAGAGTTCTTTCTTAGTGTAATGTTACTGATTTTTTGTACTAATTCTGAATCCCGCATTTTGACTGAATTTGTTAATTAGTTCCGAGAGTTTCATGGTGGAGTTTTTAACAACTTCATATATAGAGAATAATGTCATCTGCAAATAAGGCTAACTTGACTTCTTCTTTTCTGATATATATTCCCTTTAAATTTAATTCTCTGTTTGATTGTTCTGGTTAGGGTTTTCATATCCATACTGAATAGGAGGTGAGAGTGAACAGCCTTGTCATGTTCCTGCTTTGAAATTCTTCCAATTTTTCAGGTTTGGCATAAATGCCTTCTATCGGTTTGAGGTAAGGTCCTTCTATACTTAATTTCCTCTGGATTTTCATCATGAATTGATTTTGTATTTTGTCAAAGGCTTTTTCTACATCTATTGAGATGATCATTTGATGTCTATTCTTCTGTTTATGTGGCAATCACATTAATTGATTTATGCATGTTAAGCCATCTTTGCCATACCAGGATTGAAGCCAACTTGTTCATGCTGTATGCTCTTTCTAATGATTTCCTGAATTCTATCTGCATCTCATTGTATATTATTGAGGGGTTTTCTATCTATGTACATCAAGGTTGGTCTAGACTTTTCTTTCCAGTCAAGTCTTCATCTAGATTCGGTATTAGAGTAATGGTAGCTTCCAGGAATGAGTCTAGCACCTCCTCCTACTCTCTAGGGTACCTGCATTCCAGCTCACTCCAACCCGGCCAACCTGTCCTCCTTCTTCCTGGACCACAACAGACAAATGTCCTTCTCAGTCATTGTACCAGATGTTCACTCTGTCAGAGGTTCTTCGTGTAGACAAATATTTGGTTAATTTTTAACTTCAAATCATTATCCAATTCTGACTTGCTTAATGAGAATGAAACAGCCTACTTAACTTACAGTATAACTATACTGGTCAGCTTTATCACTACGAGGTCAAAACACCCAATACCCACAACTTAACGTAGAGGTTTACTTTGGCTCACAGTTTTAGAGACTTCAGTCCAGGGTAAGCAAGTCTGAGGGCAAATAATCACAGTGAAAGAGCATGTCAGAGTGAAGCTGTTCATTTTGTTCATTTCATAACAGCCGAGAAGGACAGCACACTAACAGTGCTTGAGAGTAAGGGGCCAGGAATCAGATACAGTACTCAAGGTCACACTTCCATGACCCAAAGAGACACACCAAGAAGTATGTTCTACTAATCTCCCTCCTAGCCTGACTCAAGCGAATCAAGTTGACAATCCTTAACTGTTACAATCCTCATACACACCCCACTCACTTTCCATGCCATGTCAATCACACCCAGCCTTACTTTCTCTTGCTTTCTATAGCACTTATTACAAGTTATCATCATATCAAATTTACTTGACAGGTACCATATTCTGTGTCCTCACACATGACTACAAATTTTATAGGAGCCAGAATATTTTTCTTCACTATCATATTCGAAAATGGTAATACACTCCTTTCTTATTTTTGTAAAATTCTTTTGGGCATGTAAGTGTGTTTGAATCTGCACTAGCAAATATATCATTTGATGATTATGACAAAAAAAAACTTTATTTTAGTGAAAAAGGGTATAGTATGAGAATCCCTTATTTAAAATGCTTGGGACTAGAAATGTTCGATTTTCTTTTTTTTCAAATTTGGAATATTTTTGTGTATATGACAAAACAGTATACTAAATCTAAACACAAAATTTATTTATGTTTCATAGACATCTCATACACACAGCCTGAAGAAAATCTTAAATAAAATTATTAATGCTCATGAACTTTGATTATAAATCATCTGACAAGGTCAGGAATGGCATTTTCCACTATGGTTTCATATAGGCACTCAAAAAGTTCCAGATTTCAGAGCATTTCAGGCTGGGAGATTCAGCCTATACAGTATGACTTGGGTTCAAATTCTAAAGAATCCATTCATTCTCTATAGAATATTCTTCAACATCAGTCCCCTCATCTATAAAACAAGAATAATCATGGCCCTTTGCAGGCTTGTTGTAGGACTTCAAACTAAGAATGGATCTGGTGACTGCTGTCTCTATCACTCACCCTTTGACACTAGCTACCAGGATGATGCCTAGCAACTGTAATAAGTATTTGTTGAATTGATCAATTAACTGTAGCTACTCCCATCATAAAAAAATAGAAAGTTTCAAAGAAAACACTAAGTGGATTCATTAAGCATTTTCTTAAAATCTGTAATGATAGCAGGAAACACAAAGCTTACATTGAATCACTATGGTGAAATGTGGATGGGTGAACACAGAGAAAAGATGCTATACATGGCAGGCAATATGGTGATCAGTTTTCCTCTGAGTATGTTTCCACATTGGTTTCCATCAGCCTCCAGCAAATGCAAATAAACATCCCCTGGCAGAATTTTAGCCTTAGGATAAAAACCTATTGTTCCTTTAAGAGTTACCCCCTAAACTGATCAACAAAACTTTATTTCACAGAATCTAGTCTTAGGTATGGTGGTTCCTCCTCTGCCTGCTTATAGTTATTTTTCTTTTGGGGATTTTTTTCATTCCATTGTTGTTTCTCATCTGTACAACTTTAAATCTGTTTTTTAAATTTTTATTGTATTTTTACAAAATGAGCATTAAGCCTTTACTTCAAGTATTTTTTCACTTGGGATTTTGCCTCAACAAATGTCTCTGGTACAAACATTTCAGCCTTAGTTTGAAAGACAAAAAGTGAGTACTGAGCAAGGAATAGGAACTTGAGAGATAGCTCGTAGATGAAAGGTTGTGCAAACCTCTACCCCCAGTATATTCAATCTAAAAAAAAAATAATATTGGGTCAATTAGATTATTTCTTTAGCTCTTGTAAACATTATTATTTGGAACATTACCAAAATCTATTCTTTTCTAGTCTACTTCTCATGAACACAACTTTTTCTTCCTCTTTCTGAAGAATTTATATATATGGTTATTTTGTAAAACTATGACAGAATCAATACCAAAAATACAGCAGAATATTAGTCAATAGAATGTATTTGCAAAGGATGAACAATATTGCGACCAGTATGTGAGAAAGGACTCATCCCTGTTAGTCACTGTAAGATGTTCCAAAAACCTAAGCAATAATTTTACTAAGAAGTCTCACTAGCTAAAAAAATAGCCCACCAAGGATGTCTACCCTAGTCTGCAAAATCTGTATTTTACTTTACACTGGAAAAGTTACTAAGAGAATTGATCACATAAGGATCTTCACATAAGGTGATTATTCTGAGAGTTCTCATTCACATTTGTCTTTATAAGAACAAGATAAGAGGGTCAGAGTTAAAGAAGGAAACATGACAACAGTCGCAGAGGTTGAAATAATACAGGGCTGTGGGCCACGGGATAGAGACAACCTCTAGAAACCACACAGAGGACAGGAAATGTATTTTTCCCTTTCAGTCTGGAAGAAATCAGCCATACCCACTTATTTTAGACTTCTACCCTCCAGAAACATAAGAATAAATATCTGTTGCCTTAAGCCACTAAATTCATGATGATTTGTTATAGCAGTAACAGGTAAATAATACCTCAAAGCTTCCAATAACTCTTGCCATGTAAGCAGTTGTGGACAAGATTCTAAGGTGTCTGCAAAGTTTGAGCTAGAAACTGGAACTTGTTCACAATGAGAGACTGCCTACGGTTCATGAACACAGAATACTTACAGGAGTTTCTATGACAAAAAAAAAAAAAAAAAGGAAAAATGAGCTGAGAGAGAAGACAGCCAAAAAGAGAATCTTCAATTCCCTATGGCTGGTATGTGTTCAGTTAAGGAGATCTGGGTCTTAGCAATGTTCTTTAGTGTTTTTATGGATATTAGAAGACCAGAAATTTGGTATAACTATATCTTTCGTTTTACTTTGTTCTTTCTAAATATTCTGATCTAGCTACCAAATATCTGTATTATGCTAAGGGTAAGCAAATGAAAATCCTTCTGAAAAGAAAAATAACTACATCTCTGAAGATTAGGTAAGGTTTTGACACATTAAGGAGGAAGGGATGAAAAAGAAAGAAAAATATTTCAAAGTCAGCATGAGGAAAACTCAAAATCCTGACACAAAGTAACAACTGGGCAAGTCTGTTAAACTGCAGATAATAATCAACCACTTATTGTGGTTTGGATCTGCAATGTCCCCCAAAAATCTCATGCATTTGAATGTGATAGATTGTCTATGGAATCGTGTGCTATTGAAAGATTGGGGCCTCATCTGGAGGGGTGGCTTACAGACATGTAAACTGGATTATAGGCATGTAGTGGCGGTTTACCACACCTTCCACACCTGGATCCAGGAGGAGATGGTCCTTGGGATGAGACCTGGAAGGGCATATAAGCTGCTTCCTGCCTTCCTTGGAGGACTAGGCTCAACTTGGCCTTGACTTGGCTTCCTGTTTGTGATGACCTGAGATGCCGCCTCCACCTCTGCCTCTGCCATGTACTTCCTTGGCTGCCAGCCACCCCTAAATGGACTGTGAACTTCTGAAACTGTGAGCTAAAATAAACCTTTCCTCCCCTAAATTTGTGGATGTTGGGTATTGAGTCACAGCAACGAAAAAGTAACTAAGACACCACTTAAGATTATTGTACAGTAAAAATGAGAAAACATATGCCAAACGCAAACAGAAAACCCAGACATAAAAATGTTGTCAATGTCACCTTTCCATTTTTTAGATTTAAGTATGATGTCAAATACTACCACCTGCAAGTTAAATATATATGCCAGTTAGGAAACAAATGATCATGACATAAAAAAATGTTAAGTTAATTGCAGTAAAGTGTTTGCTTAACTGTTTGTTTGTATATATACTTAATGTATTAGCTTTGACTAACTCACTTTAGCTTGAAAATATTTTGCAACCTAAAATGTCACATATTCCCTGAAGCACAATCCTGTGCTTACGAGATCACGCAGCAAGCATTCAGACGGCATACAGTAAGCATCCATTGTAGCATTTGTACTCTTATCATTAGCAAACTAAAATATGTAAGTGTGAATGAATTCAGGCTTTTTCTACTCAAGAGCTTTCCCAAGAGATTCTCTCCTGTCCTTTTCTTTGTGTTCCTATATAACTCCAACATTTTATAAAGTCAGAGGCAACAGGTCTACCTAAAAAGTGGCAACTGTTAAGGAAAACTGCAGTAGCAGTATGGTACTGCCAAGGAAATAGGTGCTTCAGCTGCAAGGACCTACTTTTGGAAACACCATACCAAAGGGACAGGTCTGGAAAGAACGAGGAAGTCCTACTGGAAAAGGGAATCCCAAGTCAACGTGGCAAGTGTATGGGAGTGGAGTTTCTATCAAGATTCCCCAAGCTCAGTCTGGATTCAATTCTCTGAATTTGAGCACAACATATGGCTTGAATTGTGATCATTTGATGAAACAGAAGTGTTATGTGTGCATATGTGTTATAAAAGTGTGTTAAAACATTTGTAATTGCCAACATGTATATCTATGGTTATATATTCCAAAATTTATTTAGAACAAAGAACATGAAAACTTCACGTCCTTATCACAGCTGCTGATATAACTACTCTCACACTCCTTGCTTAGTAGATAGTTAGGACTACGGTAACTTGGAAAACATTCAAGAGTTGGGACACTAACAATTCTTGGATGTACTGAAATGTACTGATAGCTTTCAGTAAAAATATACCGAGCAATATAGCTTTGTCTTCAGTCTTTGTAAGGTAAAAAATCTGAAGCCTCCTTTAAGGTCCTCTCTAGCATCAACAATTCTGTCCATAAACCTATAATCGAACATCTTGATATCATAATGACACTATGTTAATAACAGTTTGGGTTAACTGCAAATATCTACATATTCACTTTGATACACAGGAAAGCTGCCTTGCTCTAGTCTGGATGGACAAATTTATTGTTTCATATATTAAAGTTACACTAGCCACTTACAAAAGTCTGTCTGCTGGAAAATGCTGCACTACAACAATTTCAGAAGCTGAAGGAAGTAGCTCCAAATAACCAAGTAGATTGGGGGGAAAAAGAGTGAAATCAACAAAAATAGCAAAAGAAAGTATACTGACCAGTTGTTTATAGAAATCTAGCAATATAAAAAAGCAGGAATTATGTATAATTCTAACCTCTGAAGGATCTTTTGCTGTCTTAGTATTTTTAACATTAAACAAGATCATTTTCAAGAACTGTACTGATTTTTTAAAATAATTACATTTATGCCAGAGATCTTTAAGAAAAGCTCATCTTGGAATTTTTCACATCTTTTAAAAATGAAATAAAAGCAAAATTTCAACTCTGTACAGAAAAAAAGTTGACCATGGTTGTACACTGCTTTGCAATAATGTTGCTTTGTAACATTTGGCAAGATCTATTCAACACTCCTGTAACTCCACGTATTTATGACTCCTGCTTTTCACACTGAAGCATTCTCTAAATTCCCCACTCTAAGAAGTAAATAAGTGGTTCATCTTTTCTGGCTTTGCCCTGGGTGCTGCCCAAGTCATTTGAAGGAAGAACTTTCTGAAGATGAAGTAGCACTGTCCGCTTCACCTGTTGTTATGTCCGACACTGGGATCAAGAGCTCCAGGGGATGAAAAGTAGCCTGCCACCCACGGGAGCTTTTCCTAAGCCTGATCCTCAGCCTGCCCCTGCTCAAGCTTTCTTTTTGTGATGTATCTGGTAACAAAGGGAGCAAGAGACGTTAAGACGGTGGTAGTAATAAAGTTTATAATGTTCATTGTTCCATAAGCAAGGGGCACTCTAGGAGGAAGGGTTCTAGACTCAGATGCCGTGAGCTTGAAGGCTAACTTACTACCTCAACAAAAAATGCTACTGCAGAATTTCTGTCTTCTCAGCTTTTGACACAATGATCAGAACTGCTATTCAGAGTGTTGTGCTGGTGAAGTCATCTGATATACCTAAACTACCAAGTACCTCCCCTGGCACACAGTGTCAGCTCAGGAAACCTTGGCTCTCATTATCCTGGGTGCTTAACCAGGTTCTAGATTTCCTAGTTCCTATTTCCTATGATACAATGAAAGCACAACTGCTGGTGTTAGAGGGGTGTAACTTTAAATCCACAGATCTGCAATGTTCGAGGAAACGCTCTTCCTAGGCCTTTGCCTTTAACTTCCAGCATTTCCAGGATGCTCTGGCACAGGCATTGCAGGATCTCCCTGCCCTCATCTCCTGTTTCTAAATTTCCAGCAGAAAAAAAAAAAAAAGAAAAGAAAAGAAAAACTCCAAAGTCAGAGAAAAAAATCAAAATGAGAAGGGATGCAAGTTTAAAAAACCATCCCGGGAGCCACGTAAGCCATTCAAAAACAGGGAAGAACTCGGGGGTGAGACTCCCAGGCCCGGGCTGAGCGCGGTCCCGCTGGCGCATGAATTCCCCCTAAAGGCGGGCGGCGGCGTGCGCAGAGGGAGTCACCGCCCACGCGTGCCCGCGGGTCGCCGGGGCGCCGCTCACCCCCAAACCGAGGAAGGGGGGGCGGCTCCCTCCGGCCCACTTCCTGCGGGAGGGAGGAAGGGACTCCTGGAGCAGGCCGGCCGGCCGCAGGGGCGCCCGCCGCCTCCGCCGTGGCGCTGCCGGGGACGCGGCCCGGGCGCCGGCTCACCCACCTTTCTCACTCTGCGGGCCGCGTAGAGCCCCATCCCGTCCTGCACCCCGGAGGACTTCAGCGAGAACCTGTCCGGCACGTACATGCCCAGCATGGTCGCCGCCGCCGCCTTGGCGCCCGGCGCTCGCCCTTTCCGTCCCGGAGGCGACGCGCCGATACGTGGGGTGCCGGGGCGGACGGGCGAGGCCTGCGGGAGGAGGAAACGGAGCTCTCCTCCCGGAACCCGCGACGCCAGGGTCGCCCGCGGCTCGGCCCCTCCTCGGCCCGGCCGGCGGCCGAGCGCCGCTGCCGCCGTTCCCGCCGGGGGCGCGGGGGGCGCCGGGACGCCGCGCGCTGATTGGCCCGAAGTTGCGGCCGGGACCCGCGCCCGGCGCGGCTGTGAACCGGGCTGACCCGGGACCCTGGCCGACCCTGGGAGGGCCGGGCGCGCCGGCCACCGCACCTCCGGCTGTCCAGCCCCGGGGTTCCAGACCTTGCCCCTCAGAACCGGGCTCCCTTCCGCAACGCCTGCCAGCTGCACCTCGGGTGCAAAACGAAATGGGCTTTGGATGGGGCCGAAGGCTTCCTCCAAGTACCAAGGTCCACAGCCCAAAAACCAGCTTATGGCTCTGCAGCTGTGCAACAGTCCCAAGGTCTCGAAAGTGTCTGTGCTTGACACGTTTTGCCCTATGCATCCGTGTGTTCTGCGTTTTTAATATGCTCGGACCCCTTGCACATAATCAACGTGCAGAGAAGGAAGGTATAGACAGACGGAAAGGAATCTATTTCAAATCTGAAAATTGCCACAAGCCATTGAAGTATTATTTAAGCAGTAAAAAGTAGTGCTTTTATGGTAGCATAAGCCTGACGAAGTTATTACGCTTTCCAACATCCAAGATTCCTGAGTCTTTTCTTGATTGAAAATCACAAGACCTCTTACGGTTGTCTAGAGCACAGGACCTCCACCATGGGAAAGAATGCCTGAATAGAAGCTAGTGTTATTACAAGGAAATAATACCGCAAATCTTGTTTTAGTGTTTTTAATAAAGTGTATAGGCTGGGCAGCGTCCTCTGAAAGATCTTGAAGAACCAGTTTTATCCTTCAGGATGAGCCCAGAGCCTTCTACTCATTTCTCTGGACACTTTTCATAATTTTCTACTAGGAGGTCTTTTCTTGGAAGCCAATCTGTGTTCTCAGTTGATGTTCTTACAAACCATTAAAAACACACACATAATTTTGACAAAGTTAAAGTACATATGCACCATGGAAATGTTTTCTGTTTCTTCAGGGTTTAGCAGAGCCTCGGAACATAAACAGATCCTCAGTAGAAGATTTTTGAGTTAAAATTAGAAAATGGGCAAAAAAATAAAAATGGGGAAAGGTGATTGTAGGGGGAAAATCATGTATTAGCAATATTGGAAGTTCTCTAATCAATAAAATAAACAAATCTAAGAAGTTTAAGACTAGTTTTGCCAGATGAGGAAGGACAATGTTTTACCTCTCTTTTAAACTCTTTAACTTGCCTAAAAGATTATATCTAGGTCTTATATGTGGAAATGAATCAATGAGTAAAACACAGAAGTTTGGCAGGAATTTAGAATTATATGACCTTGAAAAACATAGTAAATGTTCAATACACACAATGTGTGTGAGTGTGTGTGTGTGAGAGAGAGAGAGAGAGAGAGAGAGAGAGAGAGAGAGAGAGAGAGAGAGAGAGTTTCACTCTATAGCCCAGGCTGTTCCTGAGCTCACTATGTAGCCCAAGCTTGCCTTGGACTCACAGCAATCATCCTGCCTCAGCCTCCCCAGTGCTGGGATTACAGGTGTGTGCCACCACGTCCAGCTACATTTAATAAATATTTCTTGAATGAAAGTCAATCCTGAAGCTTATCTGAGATTTTCTGATCTATGATGAGCCTAAATTCACTTTGTTGTTTGTTTTGCCTCCCAAGCTCTGAACTAATAGGTTTTCCAGAGTCCTTTGAACCAGGGCTGAAATACAGCCAGCCCAGATCCACCAGGCCTAGCTGGAAACAGACCACAATCCACAGGGTGGGTCCCTGGCATTTTCCCCAGGGTATTCAGCACTGTGTCAGACCCAGCCTTTCAGCCAGCCTCAAGCCACACTTGGTTCTCAGTCAAATGGCCTGCCATGTCTCTGGGCAGAGAAGTTTCCATAGTTTTTGATCACTAGAGAGGAAAAAAAAATATTTCTTTCCTTGAGCCTTACACAGGTTTCATTGAGTCATGACCCTTGCTTTGGCATGCAACGTCTCTGTTTTGGTGGTGTGCTGTGTCTCTGGGAAACAGGGTTGCCAGCGTCAACACGCTCATCTTTTTGGATGTAGGCATCTTTACTAATTAGGAGATGGTAAAAATAAACGGATACCTTTTAAAGGATAAGCCTGAAATCATGAGACAAGAAATTTGCTAAATCTTTTCTAAATCTTGGTCAGAGATTTGTCTTACAATTTGACACACATAGTGCCTTTCATTAAGGCATGCAGCGTTCTTTTTATCTTTTAAATGGAGCATTCCAAAAGCCTACTAAACCATGGGATCCAGTAATAAGTTCCATTATGACACATAAAAAAAGATATGTGTTTGCCAAATCAAAATGTATAATACTGACAGGATATTTGATTTTGAAGCCTATAAGACTGTTAATACAATAACTCATTTCTTAAAATTATAAAAGCTAGAGTGATCTTCAGTAGTATGGTTGAAAAACGGGAAATTAGAAATCTGCTTTATATCAAAAGTTTAAATCCAGTCCTAAAAATAAATATGAAAATCAAAAAATAGATATTTGAAGTAATATCATGCACCTGATTTACTGATTGTAGAAAACATTACCTTATCTTGACACAAGAGAAATGATTTCAAGCACATTTCTCTTTACTTTCAAATTTGCTTTTAGCAGATTTTTTTTTTTTTCATTCATATGCCTAAACTCAAACTTGTGAACTTAGGCAGACTTCACCTTTTCATTTCAAGGAGGTACTTGAATTATAATTCTATATTAATTAATTATTTTGCCACACATACTATTGAATTCTTTTGACTGGGCAGTCAGTTATTAATGACTGTTTCTAAGTACCAGGGAAGAATAGAAGCATTAGAAAACAGAACAGAAAAGAAAACACTGATATTTATTTATTTTTAGTTTCCCAAGTCAGGAAGATTTTGTAGTGAATGACTGCAAAACCAAATTTTCAGAGCAGAAAAAAATAAGATTTATTTGATGCAACTCAAAAATTAAATGAGAAAAAAGGAATGAAAGAAGAAAAAGTGAAAGAAGATCTCTTAGAATAAAAGAAAATTCAGAGCAGAGTGCAGGCTTCTTACTCTGAAACCATCTGTCTTTAATTCCAAACCAGCAATACCATCATTAAATGATAACTCCAAAATCTAAAAAAAAAAAAAATGAAAATTAATTTTATCTGATTTATCACATTCTTCTATGCATTTCCAAAGAAGCATAAAATCCTTTAACTAGAACAAATTTCAGGTGTTGGAACTAAAGTGAGTTCTTCTTAGTTACTTTTTCATTGCTGGGAAAGAATACCTGACATCCATAAATTAAGGGAGGAAAAATTTATGTTAGCTCACAGTTTTGGAAGGTCACAGTCAGTTCATGAGTGGGCAGCTTGGAAATGGTGGAATCACATGGCAGAGCTGGAGTCAGATCCAGCACCACAGCCAGAACTGGAGCCAGAGATCCTCAAGGCATAGCAGAATAGGAAGCCAAGCCTGAGAGGAAGGATGGACCCAGTACAAACCACTCCAGGTCAAGCCCCAAGCTTGTGTCCCTCCGGCCAAGTGCCACTGCCAAACAGGACACATGCCAACCATACGTATGAGGCTCTTTGGGGATACTCCAAATACAAACCAAAACAAAGTTACACTATGAAAAGTAAAACTGAAGGATAAACCAATGATCACCTCACCAAAAAGTCAGGAGTGATCCTGGAACACAGTGTGGGAGGGTAAGGGGAAGTCAAAAACCAGTCTAGAGTGTCAAGTTCATTACCTGAAAGCCTTAGCAGCCTTACTGAAGTTCCAATAAGAAAGAAGAAGGTGAGTTTCATGAAGTATGTAGAATTAGAGAAGGAAGTTGCAGTCAGTCCAGACAGTCCCATGACAAAGGAAGATCCAATAGAAAGAACAGAGAGGTCTTACATAGCATTCTGTATGCATGTGCTATCACTTTGCCACGAGGCTGACTATTGACTATAAAGGTCTAAAAAAAAAAAATTCTTTCAGATCTTATGATCAGCTTTCAACCATAATAAATTGTAAATATTCCTGGCAGTGTAGGACTTCTCTTTTTTTTTTTTTTCCTTAAACCAAAGATATCTCTCAGTAACTCAGAACTAAAGACAATAAATCTTTATTAAATACAAATTCAACATAGGTCTTCAAAAGAAAGTCTAAAAATATGAAGTTCTCCTGAGACCAAGAACCATCCACTAAGCATAGACCAGCAGTCATTCTACCCCGTCTTAAGAGATGGCAAATCAGGATGTTAGCTGCAAGTGAGGTGCAACCCCAGGACCATCTGCCCATATTCCTGGGGCCTCTCACCTGAAGTGGACTGTCTGTGTGTATGAAACCAACAAGTCATGAGGCCCTGCAAGGCAAAAGTGAGAACCAAGTGTTCAACACATAAAACAATGAAAGGAAAGCAATAGCTTGATCTGGGTGGGAAAAGATAAAGAGTGTGTTACTTTTTCATGGCTGGCACTCAATACTCGTCATCCACAACTTAGGGAGGGAAGATTTATTTTAGCTTGCAGTTTCTGAAAGTCACAGTCCATTCACAGGTGGGAGGCTGGAAAATGGTGGAAGCACATGGAAGGGCCAGAGTAGAGGCAGGGCCAGAGCCAGAGCTTCAGTAGCAGGGATCCTTACAACGTGGTGGAAGACAGAGAGACTAAGAGGAACGGTGGAACCAGCACACAGCCCTCCAGGTCAAGCCCAAGCGTCCACCCCTCCAGCCTGGCCCCACCTCTCAACACTACATGGTATTCATAGGAACATGAGGCTCATGGGGACACTCCAGATCCAAACCATGACAAAGAGCTAATGGATAACCTGAGCCAAATTTAACCAGAGTCAAAATCCAAATAAAAGACTGTCTGGCTAACCTGAATTTGGAAAGGAAAGAGGAAAAAATGTCTATATTCCTCTCCGAAGCAGACACTATAGACAGGGATTCTGGAGAGCTGACCTTGATAAGTTCATGTTTTGGATCAGAAATGTACCCTAAATGTCACATGTTTGCTGAGGTTTGGTTTAGAGCACATAGCACAGTTAGGAAGTGGAATCTTTAAGAGATAGGACACACTGGAAGAAAGTTAAGTCATTGGGGGTGGGTCTTGGGCAGAATATTATGACTCTCTCTCTCTCTCTCTCTCTCTCTCTCTCTCTCTCTCTCTCTCTCTCTCTCTTCCTAATTGAGCAACTTTGAGGCACCATGCTCCCAATCACGACATTCTACATCACAAGTCCCAAAATAACGGAGCCAAGCAATCATGGACTGAAATCTTTAAAACCATGAGCCAAAATAACCCTTTCTTCCTCCTTTCAAATTACATATATTGCTGTTGCTGCTGCTCATGCATTTTTTTTTTTTTGCTGTTGTTGTTGTTGTTACTACTGAAACCCCAACCCAGGCCTTTGCCTTTGTCCTTTTATTAATTTATTTTTTACTTAGAGACTCAGTCTCTTTAAGACACTAAGTTGCTCAGGCTGTGTTCAAATTTATAATCCTCCTATTTCAGCTACCCGGGTGCTGGGATTTCAAGGGGCACACCATCATATTCAGCACCATCTCAAGCCTCCTATCACAGGAACAGAAAGATAACTAACACCATAAAAATTCCAGCCTTTCTCCAGTGTTTTTCGATTTCTCCTGGATCTAATCTGCAAGTGCGGGAGCAAGTAAAGAAAGTATCATGTTTCTATCATCTTTATATAGTTGCCAGAATCTACTATAAAAATGAAAAAAATATTTTCCTTGCCAGTTTGTGTGGTCATGGCTAAGACTCTTATAACAAAAGGTCATTAGCAAGAATAAAGAAATTTTATTTAGTAAGTTTTTTGTGTTGTAGGGGCCTTCATAAGGAAACATGAAGCCAAAGGCACAGGTAAAGTGTATTCCTTATGTTAGATTTGGAGGACAAATACCATATATGCTTGGTATTGTAATTGAGAAATATAATAGAACAAAGGGCTATAATATAATGGCAATAAACTGGGGAGAATTAGTAAGGCTTATCTGGATCCCCCTGTGTCCTTGTGTCTTCAGAAATATGGATGTTTATTTCCTCTGGATATGGAGTGACTACTGCTGTTTGATTGTTTGGGTGAGTGAGTGGTTTGTTTGATGGGTAGGTGGTTGGTTGGCTGGGTGGGTGGGTAGGTGGGTGGCTGGTTGGATGGTTTTAGACAGGGTCTTACTATGTTTTTTGCACTGGATTCAAAGTAGGTATGAGCCAACATATGTGGCTTTGGTGAATTCTTCTTGAATGAGAACCTTATGACTTGTTTCAGGGAAACGTCACAAATCGTCCCCATGTTTTGTGACCTGTTATAGGGGTGAAAGATATGGAAGCATTGGATAACAGCCTTAATGCTTCTGTGATTTCTTCAAACTCCAAATTGTGGGGGTCACACTTCCTGACCCTTTTCACTGCTAGAAGCATTTTATCCGCAAGGAAATAGAATCTTAGGACAGTTATTGATCTCACCAGTTAAATTCTTTTGTCATTGTGCCTGTGTGTATGTGCACATGTGCCAGTGCGCTAAGGCAAGCAGTCAGCCACTAAGCTACATTCCCTGCCCAGTCAATTTCATGCATCTGTGAGGTGGTGGAGTTCATTCAAAACCAGGACAGCCTGGTTGCATCCTTGATTCTATATCCTGCCTATGCAGCCTGACCACTTTCCAGTTATACTTCTCATGAGGCTTAGAAACTGATTTCTTCCTCTCTTTTCTCCCATCCTCTCATTTCTCCTGTACTACTTAGAACTACACTGGCATCTTCACTAGTGAAGCTTTTTGCTTTTTTTAGGATGAACAATAAAAAAAAAACAATTTTTCTTTCTGCGATCAGTTGAACAACTTTGGTCTAATCAACTATGTCTAAAGAAGACATAATTAATCAAAAAGCAAAGCCAGTTCACCTGTGTTAGAACCACTATAATTGTTCCATTGATTATCATTCTTCCTTACAAAAACAAAATGATGACTTCAAAACTAAACTATTTTGAAGGCAAAGGGCACCATGTTAACATATCATTCCAAATGTGTAAAGAGGGCTCTTACTTTAATTGACCATTTTCTGTAAACTCTCCAAAACTATATAGAAACAATAATAAGATTTTTAGCAAAGAGGCAAGAAACAACTTTTTCCTCGGGGGAAAAAGATTTTTATTTTCTTAAATAAGCATCACATTTGAATGTTAATGTCTTAGTGACCTCTCAGTAAGAGGGGGCACTTATACAATGATGTAATTCTCAGGTTTGGATCTCTTAAGCTGTTACTGCTTATATTTGGCAGCTTGAAGTTTCTGTTAAGTATTTTCATCACGAAAGTGAGCTTCTGTTATGGTGTAAATGTGATGTGTACCCCCAAAGATTCATGTATTAAAGACTTCTACCTCATTGTGACCATTGAAGAGATTATGTCAGCTTGAGGGAATCAGAAACCACACCTGGATTAGGGTGTGGAAACTAAGCCTAGATTAGAAATTGAGAACCAGCCTGGATTAGAGTGTGAGTGGGCTGGCCACTGAGGGAAAAACACCCATCCAGATGTGGAAGGTCCAACTGGAACTCCAGCAGTATAAAAGGAAGCAAGATTGTTACATCTTCTTCTCTGGGAAAGCTCTCATTTTCGCAATTGTCTGCAGACACCGACTTGCTACCTGCCACAGATCGTCAGCACAGATTCTCTCCGGTCTCGACTTGTGCCTGTCTACCCATCAGTGCTCTTCAGTCACTGATCTTCAGGCTCCGGTCTTAACCATTGTTCTTTGAAAAACTGAGATCTGCAGCCGACTGTCACCTCACCAGCTGTCCTGCAGTCCCAGACGGAAGATCTACTTTATGGCTGAGCAGCCATCTTGGACTCTTTCTATCCTCAGATTTGTGAGCCTTTCTAATAGATCCTTCTTGTTACAAAATCTGTAAATTCCGCCTTTGAAAGAACCCAAACGAATACACCCATCCTAATGGAATGAGTAATTAGGAGGTGGGGGTTCTTGGAGGAAGTGGGTCACTGGGAATGTACCTTGAGGGTGTCTCATTTTTGTCTGGCTTCTTATTCTCTGTTTCCTGGGTACCTTGACATGAGTAGCTTTCCTCTTCCACCCTCCTCTGCCATGAAGAGCTGACCATGCACTGAAACATGAAAAACTGAGCTAAAATGTACATTTCCTCCTGAGTAGCTTATGTGTGTTATTTGGTTCAGATACGAAAATGTGACTAATACAACATCTAAACTTTATCCAATTATGTTGAGTGTAGTATCATACTAAATTAACCATTTAAAAATCACTAATTTTTAAAGTGATGTGCTGCTTCTAATTGTAATTGAATACTGTATTAACATATTTTTACATACCAATAAAGAATTTTCTATTTGGTTTCAGGGGAGTTCAAGATAATAATTTCTTTTGTTTTTTAGACAGGGTCTCTCTCTGTACTGCTGACTGGTCCTGAAGCCACTGTGTAGCTCCGACAGGCCTAGAACTCACAACAATTCTCCTGGCTCAATCTTCTCAGTGCTAGGATTACAGGCATGCTCCACTACACCTGGCTTATGTGGTGCTGGGGAGTTGAACCCAGACCTTGCACATGCAAAGCAAGCACTTTAATTGCTGAGCTATACCATCAACCCCAGTAATGCTCATTAATATTGTTTTCCTATGTTTTGAAAAGTGTTTGTAAATAGACATAATGATATTACTTACTTATAACTCAGGGACAAACTTTTTTGTTGCTGAAATAAGCTTGTAAATTCTAAGCACTTATAGCCAACCATAACTTGTGATGTATAGTATTTACATTCATGACTGACACCAGAATATTTAATTTTGAAAGTTACTCATAACTTACCTAGCAAGTCTTTTTACTTCTCTGTTATAAGTAATTTGCTAACATATGGAAATTCGAATGGTACGACCATGGCTTGGTGACAGGTAAACTGCCTCTGGAAAAGACACCATGAGTAACAAACAAACACCGCAAAAATAAGATTCTCTATGCCACAGAATCATATTTTATTTGCAAGTTATAAACTAGACAATCTTGGTACTACAGTTTACTTTGTGTGAGGAGTTCGGTTATTACAAATCTATCTTAGTAAAGACAACTGCATGGGTGTGTGGAGAAAATAATCTACACTGTGCTGATCCCTCCAAACTTTGAGTTCCTCAGTTTCTGTCAAACTCTACCACAAGGAACCTTAACTCAGAAATAATTGAAAGGTCATTTTTTTAAAAATCACACAAGACATACCAAAATTGATGCTAAATTGTATAGGTTACCCACTCTACCCACACAAATGGCCTCTGAAGCACTCCTTCTTCTCAATACAACTGGAAAAAATAATCTCATATCATTGTTTTTTTTTTTTTACTCTGAGGAAATCTTGTCTCTGTTGGAGTGATGAGGAACTATGGAACAGAAGAATAGCAAGAATTTTGGAATTACGGTATATAAAATTTGAATCACAGAGCCAAGTTGTATCAATATGAGACCATGCAGAAGGCCTCATAGGACTCTGTTTCTTACTCTGTACAATAACAACGGTAACACCCACCTGGCAGAACCCCAGGCACGTAGTAGGTTCATAATAAATCGACATCATTGTATTACTGCCATGAATGGGGACATTTCATAGCTGTACTTCAGTTCCTCCCCAATCTGTCTGGGTTTTGTTATACTTGTTCAGGAGGGAGTCTGCTACTCCACAGTATGTTATACCGCCCTTAATCATTCTCTAGGGCAAGAATGATGTCTTTAATATCTGTGTAATTCCAGCTATAAGACAATAATATTTCTGCAGAGATGGCAAGGATACTAAAACTTTCTGGTGAGAACAGCTAGAAAGCTTTTTTTCCTTCTCTGGGCTTATAGATCACTTGTATCTCCAAAGGGAGGAAAAATAAGCCTACTAGTAGTTAAATTATATTAAACATACTTTGTCATTTTGAGGCTCTTGGCTACACTCCTCATTTATTTAAAACTGTAGAAGCATGTCTTCAATTTTTAATTTAGGTTATATGATATCATTATAAAATAGATTTAAGACCATCATATATTTCTACAATCCGTACTTATAGAATTTCTAATTATGTTCCAAGCACAAAACATAGGCAACACTAGTTATTATGCTTTGAAAATACAAATTGCATGAAAAAAATTTTTGAAGTTGGCACTACTTGAGTGTGGGTAAAAGAGGCAGGGAGCCTGTTACAGCCTTTCCTCGTGTTGCAAAGAATACGTCGTGCGATTTGTGCCGTAGTCCAGCTGGAGGCGAGGTGCATTTGAGCTGTGGGGGGTCCTCTAAAAAGAAAATTATGACAGCATTTCTGTCACTGGAAGAGTTACCTTGTTAATGGGAAATAAACACAGACAAGGAGCGGTGAGATCAAAGACAAGCACTCCAGTCTTACACAGCAGCAGGAACATCATGCTGAGCTTCTAGTAAAGAGAAAGTCTTTTCCAAGCATCAGTTAGTAAAGCCCAGCATTTTGACTCAAAAGAATTGCAAGTTTCAGCCTGGACAAGTTAGTGACATAGTGAGACCTTGTTTCAAAAAGAAAAAAGGGCTGAGGATGTAACTCAGTTGAAAGGCTCTAAGTTCTAGTGCCACAAAAAAAAAAAAAAAAGACAAACCCTGGACTTAAGCACTGACATGTCTGGTATGAGCAAGTGCATGTGTAAAGATGGCAACTGGCCACTATAATTCCAGAAGAGCGAAGTGGGCAAGACATCTGACCTGAAATAAAAACTGGGAGAAGTCTACCGAAAGCAATGGACACAGGAGAAGATTTGCAAAGGCCAAGTATGGTTCTTTGCACTCAAGATTGGGAAGTACAAAAACGTGACAAGGTCTGGAACTCAACACATAAAGAACATGTTAAAAATTATATGCATATATATAATTTTAAATCCTACTGAGGAAAAAAGCTACAATTTCTTGCATTGAAACAATGGACACTACTATCTGAAAAACTTCAGTAGACGTTTTAAAATTTCTAAAATTAATCTAGTATCAATACTGTCTTTCATTCTGAGATCAGCTTGGAGCTAAGACAAACTTTTTATAGGGGAAGAAGTAAGATGCAACCCTAACTGTCCCTATCACCACTTCAGATTATTATACAGGACATTCTTCTGACTCTGAAAGACCACAAACACCATTTGGAGAATTTTCCGGAGTTCACACAGCTGCATTGCTGTGGAGTGTATGCCTCTCACCTTCCACTGGCAGATGAAGGTCAGCATCATTTTGAAACTGGACACACAGTATGGTTTTCTTCTTGAGACTGTCATCAAGTAACCATGCTCATATGAGGGTCTGCATATTGGGATACCCGTTACTCAGAGTCCTGCCCAGCACAAACACTGAAATCTCAGCTTCTCCACCCACATGTTGCACCATCCCTCGTGGAACAAGACGACTTGCACAGAGAGGAGCTGACACAAAGTGTGCAGCTCAGGTCTTCCATATTTGCCTGTATCTAGTCTGCCACTCATCCAGGCATCCACTCTATCTCATCAGAGAGCGTGCCATACTGCCAGCTGGACCATAGCAACCACTAAAACCTGAGCCTCACAACTTGCCAGGCAGCAGTTATATTCCTCCACAGACTCTGCCATAGAATCAGCCAGCCTGATCTATATAGCACATCTATCCTCCACCTCACAGCTCCAGTGTGCACCCTGATAGAGGCACCTGCTGCACAGTCAACTGCTCTGCAGTATCTGGACACGCATGAGCATGTTCTGCCCCATCCAGGCTAGAGGCCCACCTGGATGTACTGTAAGTTTATTGCACAGATGCCACAGATGATCTACAAGACCCTATGAGCACCAAGGCCAGTTTTCTATCTAGACAGACATCCACCCAGACAGCCCAAACACAACTGTCAGCTCGTGATGCCCAAGGACGTCTCTTTTTAAGCCAACAGGCAGCCAAGTGGCAGCTCCAACCTGAACAAAACCATGCCATGTTGTCACCATAGTTATAAATACCTACATCCTTGGCCACTGGCACAACCAACACATCATTGGTGAGAATACCAAAAAAGTCAAAAATAAAAAAAAATACAACATTGAGTCCATTTAGAGTGAACATTATTGCACCATACCCAATCAACAGGCAAAATCTCTCCTACAGAAAAGAAGAGAAGCTAGTCCGGAGGCATAGCTGTGTGGCTAAAGTGCTTTCTGCAAGCTCAGGTTCCTGAGTTCAATTCCTCGGTACCATATAAGCTGGGATTGTTAACTCACTCCTGGAATCCCAACACTCAGAAGACTGAGGCAGGAGGATTGCTGTGAATTCAAGGTCAGCCTGAGTTCAAGACAAGCTTAGACCACAGAGTGAGACCTTGTCTCAAAAAAAAAAAAAAAAAAAAATCGAAGTTGTAATATTGACCAAGGTTACTCTTGTACTGTCTGTACCAATATCAATATGAAGAGACCAGAAACATTAAAAATCAAGAAAATAAGATTCCCCCAAGGGAATATGATAAATCTCCAGTAACCGATCCCAAAGAAAAGAAAAGAAAATTTGTAATCCATCAACAAAGGCACTCAAAATAATAATCATAAGGTATGAGAGAATAGAGACAATTTCATAAAATCAGGAAAACAATTCATCATTTGAATATGAAATTCAACAGAAATAGCTATCACGGTGAAGAATCAAAGAAATCCTGTAGCTGAAGATTTCAATGAGTAAATTTTTAAAACGCTATTCAGGGCCACAACAAGAAAATAGATGACATAAAATTTCTTAATGTGCAGAAAGATTATTGAGCTAACACTGAGGGGAATAAAAAAAGAATTAAAAAATTAAGTTAGGCTATGAAGACCAGTGGAACATCATAGGCAATTTATATTTGCTTTATCACATGGAGGAATGATGCAGAAATGCACAGAGTATATTCAAAGAAAAAATAGAGAAAACTTCAGAAATCTCAGTCATTTTTATGAATAATGAGCCTTAATATAAAGATTAAATTCCTGATTCAAGGATGTCAATAAATAAAATGAATTAAAAGAAACAAGATCAAATTTTGGTATAACAAATCAATAATAGAATCAAACTGGAGAGATGCTGGGAGTCAGGGGAAATGAAGAGAAGGAGGGAGGGTGAGAATGTGGATGGAGAAGGGAAAGTGAAGTTGACACTATATACACATGCACAAAATTCTCATGCCCAATGTAACCATTATGCACTGTATATATATATATATATATATATATATATATATATATATATATATATATAAATGAAAATGGAGGGGGTGGAATTTAAAAAGAATTTTTTGAATAAGACCCAGCAGCACACACAATGAAACCGATTGTACAATTATATGAAACTAGATGCTTTTCACAGCAAAGGAAACAGTAGAGTAGAAAATTTACTGAATGGGAGAAAATTTATGCAAACTATGCATCTGGCAGTGGGTTAATATTCTGCACATCTAAGGAATCAGACAACTTAATAGCTTCCCTGGTGTCACGTGCCCACAAATACCTGCACTCCAGGAGGCTGAGGCAAGATGACTGCAAGTTCACACCCAGGCAGGGCGATGTAATGACACACTCTCAAAATAAGAAATGAAGAAGGGCTGGGTATGTAGCTCAGTGTGAAGCCCTGGGTGGAGAGGGAATCTCCAGTCCCACGAGAAATGAAAACATAAATAATCAGATTTTAAAAGTAGGCAATAGACATAAGCAAATATTTTTAAATGGGCAACAGATACGTGAAATAAAAGTTCTACATCACTAACCATCAGAGAAACGTGAATCAAAACACAAAGGAGCTGTCTTCTCACCCCAGTTAGAAGGGTCATTACCAAAATCATAAGAATAAAGGTGTAGATAAGGATGGGTGAGAAGAGACACTCGTGGTAGTCGGAATGTAAATTACCATCGCATTGTGGAACACAGGGTGGACATGGCTCAAAGGGCAGGAAGCAGAACCATCTTACATCCAGCAATCCCATGACTGGCAGATATTGGATACTGGAGATATTGGGGATCTCTATCTATCTATCTATCTATACAGAGAAAGAGAGAGAGGGGGGAAATGAAATCACTACGTGAGATTGACGATTATGGCAATAAGCTGTCTAATCATTAAGCATTTACACATATGATTCACACAGTATCTCATGAACATATACAATTATTACTGGCTATTAACTTTTAAAGAGAAGAATAAGACATGAAACCATGAAAAATATCCTTGGTAAAAAAATTTTTCAACTTCTACTCCCATAGAAAGCATTGAAACCAGCTCAACACTAGTTACATATATATTTTTTAATATTTGTCAACTTGAAAGTTGGATGTATCATTGCTCACATTCCTCAGATAGTTTTGAATACCTTTAATGTTAAAAAAGTAAATATCTAAAACAGAACCGGATGTTCCCCACCTGTGTTTTGCCACCAACTGTCTGGTGGCTGGAATGCCAGTGCAGAGCAGATAGCAACTCCAGCAGGGCTCTGTCTGTGCGAAGCTGAATTTTGCCTGAGCATAGCACATTATGCTAGAATTCTGAAATGATAATTGAAGCGAACACTAAAAAGAAGGAAAATATTTAAAATCTTTGTAGCAATTTTTATAAAACGGGTATGTAGAAATGAAATGATATGATCTAAATGTACAACTACACACATTCCCCTCCTCTTCTCTTTCTGTTTCCTTCCCTTTTTCCTGCTGATCTCCTGGAGCTCTTGTGTTATGATATGCTAAAAAAAATGTTTTGCTCCCGCAACTGCAATGCCTTTTAAGCTTCAAGCTCAGTAGGGAAAAATATGCAGGTGTTTAATTCTCTAGTTCTGTATTTTTTCCCCATGGGAATGAAAATCGAAATCTGAAAAAGAACAACTTGCAGTAAAACATTATTTTTCTTCTTTTCTTGATATGTCTAAGTGACAGTGAGTTCAAATATTTTACTATAGATAATCCTTGCCAATTTAAATATCCAATTTCTCAATAAGACATGAATCACAAAAAGTCAATATGTTGGCGAATGTGATTCCAATTTTGCTCTCACATATTCTAACTAAATTTTGACTTGCTTCAGTGGAGTGATAGAAAATGGATCTGAAGAGAGAATTTGGCCCATGAAATTTAAAGTGATTGTCAGATAGGTGAGGTAGGTAAAAATGTTTCTTATGCTTATGATGACGTAGCAGTGACAGAATTTTCAAAAGGAAGGTATTACAAAACTCCTAATATATCGAAATTCAATTTAACAAAAGTTAATGTAACCACTTTGAGGAGTTTTAATTTATTTTAAAGTATTTTCTTAATAATATTTATTCATAGTAACAGATCTTTCTATAAAAGATAAACATTTCCTAGCTCAATATTATTTTATATGGTAATTAGTTTTAGCATAAACCCTGTAACAGCTGCAAGCATTGCTTAATATGTAAGCACAAAATGACTATTTTGCTCCATGGGACATATTTATTGCCTGCATAAGATCCTAATATTGGTTCTAAGGAAACAGGCAGTCAAATAGTAGGATACTTTTAAAGAGGTTTTAATTTTTCTATTACATTCAAGAGTTAAAAATTCAGTGTCACAACCTTGCAGTGTTAAATTACTCTCATTTTCCTAGTTTCACCAGCATTTTTGCTTTAAACGCTGGCAATTTCTCTACTCAAGAAGTTTGTTTTGGATCATTTCATTCTTACAAGCTTCTCTCACGTGACAGCACTACCTCCACTTTACAAAGTAAAGCCCCACATGTACCGCAGCATTAGCCTATCAGATCTCGACTCCAGCTTCTTCTTGCTGGAATGCTTTGTACTCCATCCACATGACACTGAACTTAAAAGTAAATATCTTCAACCTTCATTCTCCAATAGCAAAGTTTACGAGTCAGCTGCCTCTTCACTGAGACACAATATCTGACAGCTACAACTTAAAAGGGGACAGGTTTCATTTGGCTCACGGTTTCTGGAATTTCAGCTCTGGGTCAGCAGGCTGCAAGGGAGAGACAACACGGAAGAAGGATGTGGCAGAGGAGAGGTGTTCAAATCATGGTGCCTGGGAAGAAGGTTAGGGAAATAGTGCTTTGGAGAGACACAAAATGGACCAGAAAAACACCCTAAAGCTGTCCTTCCATGGCTCACTCAGAGACACGCACCACCGTGCTCCACCAATGATCCCCACGTGGATGTCAAAGGCAGTCGAGTTGGGGCTGCACCCTAACAGCCACATTGAATATTTTTGCGTAACAAGTGGATATTCCCAAATCCTTATCCACGAGTTTACAGGCGGCCCACAGTCTGTTCCCTCTTTGGTTCCATCCTCCTCTCTCCATCTCAATGCCCACTAGGCTTTTAGAATTCTTCATCCAATCAACTCTGTTTTCCCTTTTCTTATCATAGCAGCTCAAACCCATACTCACACTTTCTCTCATTGTCCGAAATAAGCTCTTTATCATTTTCTTCTCATCTAACTGCCGCCACTGCTTCACAGTAGAACCTGTGTCCAACACGAGGGTGCTATTAATAGCACTGGGGCCAATAAAGGAAATAATCACGCAAAGAATCTTATAAAATTACAAGATTTCAGTTAGTACCTTCAGTAATGACTGTGAGTGAACATGAACCATTATATTTCTTCCCTATGTGAATTGAAATTCTTTCACTAAATTAAAAAGCCTCAAAATGGACATAGACAGTATTAGAAACCCAAATAAAATAACAGTACAATAAATTCAACAGTTAGTTAAAATTTTCCCACATAAAAGTTTTTATATTCCAACTGATTGGACATTGGAAAGCAGATAATCTCTTCTTTTATAAACACAATTTGGAAAACACATTAAATCTTATTAACTTATCTCATAGTCTTTAATATCCTGATAACAAAAGACAATAACATCAAATGAACAACATTTCAATTCAATTCATCTTTGAACATGAATATCAACCCCCTACAGAACATATTAGTAGAGGATCAAAGAATATGTATTAATCTGTCAGAGTGAGAATATGTTGCAAAGATGATTCTGTATTAGAACTTGTTAAATTCATTTGTTAACAAATTGTCAAAACATCATTTTTTATCTAAATAGATGGCCCTGTTCTTCAAATAAAAGTCAATACCGATTAATATTAATTTAAATATGTATATAAAATATGTACATATATACACATGTGTGCATATATATGTATATATGTGAGTATGTATGCATATGAGTACATGTGCACACACACACACATACACACACACACACACACACAAATTAGACCCCAAAAGAAATATCCTTCATCTGAAAATAGGCACAAACCAGAAGTCTGGAGCAAAGTTGCTTGACAATCAAATATTAGCATTATTACTAAGGAGCTCAGTTTTGAAGCCTGACTTACTGAATTTGAATCTGATGACACTTCTTAGACATTGGATTTCCACCTCAGGAATCATGGACTAAAGTAGCTACAATCCATTCCTTTGTCTTTCCTGTTCTTTATCAGTCTGAACAGCCTTCGCTTCTCCCAACTCCAAATCCTCTTACCAACCTCTCTCCGTACAGTAAGTGAAGCAAAAAGACACGAGAAACTCTGTTTGCTCTCGCTGGTGTACATCCAGGTCAACTTTTTAAAGAACAGTTCAGCTTTATTTTGGCTACTGCCACACAAAGGGACCAGCCCCTCACTCCTTGGAGGGTTGGCTACACTTCTTACAACATCCATTGGAGGCTCTGATAGCATAAGTGATCTTCAGATGAGATGCATTATCACCTGGACGAGAGGCTTCCTGGTCATGTCCTGGCTTTGATCTCTCTTTCCCTAGTGAGGTCAGAGGAAACTACTCAAACCTTTCAGAATTTAAAGTCTTGCAGGAAAATGGGGCATCGGTATGAGCTTTCCAGATTAAACCTCTGGGCTGCACCCTGGCGTTGGGATCTGCGAGGAAAAAGCTATTCTTTCTTCAGATTTCACATTTGCCACTTTTTGAAAAAAATTCCTGCTCATTCTTATCTTAGATAGACTACCTCTTCACTTTCCCCAAACTTTGAGATTAGGAATCAGAGCCATGCTTCCAAGTAGGCAAAATACTTTCTAGCAAGTACAGCTAACCCTCTCCTTTCCCCCATTGGGAAAGATTGTCAAAATAGAATTAGCTTAACAGGCACCTGAGGCCAGGCTAGGAAACTTGTGCCAGCACCAGGCTCTGTTTGAGCTTAACTTTAGAAAAATCTGTGACTTTGTTCTCAACAGAAATTTGTTTCCACTGTTAGGCTTATATTATTTGGCAACCTGGAGGGACCAAAGATTTCAATCAAGGCTTTTCACTGTCATGTAACCATACAATCAATGTATAAAAGTCAAATTTTTCAAATGAGTATGAGAAAATGTGAAAATCTATCTCGTAACACTGCTGTAGAGATGTCTTTCTTAAGGAAGAAAAATGCTTAAAAATACAAAAACTAGATGTTGGAGAGCACAACAAAAATTGAAATTCCGAGAAATTGAAGAGATCATAAACTGTTGAAGAATACATTATACAGTATAAAGTATTTTTAAATGCGTATAAAAGGTGTATGTCAGAAAAAGAAAAATACCTGGAAGAAAAGTACAAAATGTAATGAATAGAAGTAAAAATAGAAATGTCATTGAAAAGATACTATCTACAGTAATCAAGATAAAGTCAATTTATGCAACAGTGAAATGGCATAATGTTATGAAGCAGTAAAATATTAAACCATTAGCTAGGCACAAAAGCTAAATATGTCCCCAAATGTTGGTGTGGTGTACGGTATTGGGTACTGTTATATGCTACTATAGGCATAAGTCAAAAGTTAGAAGGCTAATTTGGGGAGAAATTTATCAGACCTATTAAACTAAAAATGAATCAACTTTTTTCCTTCAACTTTTCTATTCTGAAAAAAACACAAGCACATATGTTCAGAGAGAATGTTCTCAAAATATTTATTGCAATTGCAATGGCAAATTTGCCCAAGTGGGAGAGGAGAGAAATAAAACACCATGTAGTCACAGATGAACGGGACAATGAAAATGAATGAACTAGACCCACACGTCTCAAGATGAGAAGGTTTCAAACACACAATGCTAAGTGATAAAAGTGACTTGTACAAATTATTCGTACAACATACGTTTATGTGAAACATAGTTATAGCACACAAAACCACGCCACATACTTTTATGAGGGCACAGATGTAAGCAAAAATTTCAAAAATGAATCTTTTAAAGGTAGACTGAAAATGTCTGAATAAACATTGAATAGATATATCTGTTTATCTCAGCAAAAGAGAATGATTAAGATCAGAGAATTTTTAAGGGATTTTAGCTTTAATCACAATGTTCTAGTTTTTATATAGGAAGAATGGATTTTCATATTAATTGTCTATTTAAATAAAATGAAGGAAACTGTGAAGTAAAAAAGAAAAATGTAAAAATGAATGTAAAAAGAAAAAGAAAACTTCTGGCTCTACCATAAAATATTACTTAATGTCCTTAAACATCAGTTTGCTCATTCACTAAATGGGAATATCAGAAAGTGTCAAGTGTGTCGAATGTAACGTGTGTGTGTGTGCATATGAGTGTGTGTATTGAATAAGACAATGTTTGTAACACAGAAATCACTGTGGTTGCTTATAATAGATACTAAAAAAAAAAAAAATTCCAGTGTCTTTCTCTGTTCGTTCAATGAAACAAAGCAAGCACAAAATGTTTCAGTCCTTTGTAGAAAGCTGTGTGTAGTGTGTTGGTTCATAGTTATGCTCTGTCCAATTGAGAAACACTTGACCAAAAGGATAGAAAAGAAACTTGTATGTAAGTTGAGACATGATTTGTTGATCTGTGGATAGCCTTCACTTCCCTTTAAATTCATCTGATGGCTTCAACATACGTTGGTTTTTAGTCAAAAGAACTGAAACATTACTCATTAATTACCTTAGGAAACTAGAGAAAAGAACCACAGGTCTGTGAAAAAATAAAACATCTTTTTACTTCTTTGACAAATATTTCTAGACACAGTAAAATTAAATATCCCACTGTAAAAAGACCAAGTATCCCCAGCTGAGATATTACTTACTGAATAATCCTGTGGATATTCCCAGTTTGGGCACCAAATTATAACTCACTCTTAGATGTTTATTAACATTGTAAACTCTCAGAGTACAGTTTTATGAAGGACAGAAGGACCTTAGACTGAACCTTCCCAATTAAACAGATTAAATTCTAACTGTGAATTCAGGCCAGAGCCCTACATTATTGTTTTACAACAGATTAAGCATAAATTTACCAATGCAATGAATTTTGCAGCTGGTGAAAATTTAGAATTTTCCCAATAGAAAACTTTATTTATTTAACTCTGATTATAAAGTTTAAAAGGATTCTAATGTATCTATAGCAAAAAAAGAAAAATGAAGAAACACCTGTAACTGGAAGATAAGATAAACACTCGGGATTAAATTTATTCTCAGTTATTTGTAAACTATTTTAAGGGTTTGACACAAGTACTGTGATGCATATTTCTACGGAGTAATAAAATATACCTAGATGATGTAGCAGTGTGCACATAAAAATGGAGGTAATGTGTTTAGAAAAATATGTGTCTTTCAAAAATTTACCAAACAGAGGTTGAAGGGCAATTATGGATTCAAGATGAAGATTTTTGGCTTAAGTTGACCAATTTTTAAAAATTATCTTAGTCTGAATTGACTGCTACACCAAAATATTTTAATTTTGGTGGCTTTAAAAAATGTTTTCTCCAGTTTCAAAGTTTGGAAATCCAAAATCAATACACAGCACCTTGGTGATAGCCTTTCTGGCTCATGGCAACATGTTTACTCAGGGCTTTACGTGGCGGAAGGGATGTGGATTCTAACTCTGGTCTCTTTCATAAGAGCACTAATTCCCTTCAGGAGAGGTCATCTCGCATGACTTAATCAACTACCAAGGACCTTCACCTCTTAATATCAATACCTTGGGAGTCAGAATTTCAGCATATAAATTTTGGGAAATGCAAACATTGAAATCACAGCAAAAAGAAAGATAATAATCTCCAACGTTATAAAACATGCCCCAATCAATGCATTATAATTACTAATAATGCAAGGTAAATGAAAGTAAATCAATATTTGTAGTCTTTAATAATTTGAGGTGGGAAGAAAAGATTCAGGACAGACTTTATAAAGTGTTATTGTTTTAGTTTGAATTTGATTAGACCTAGATTCCAAAAATAATCATTTTCTCACATAGCAACTGAAGGTTTTATGAAGTCACTAACACTTTGCATTCACACACAAACACACACACACACACACACACACACACACACACACACAATCATATGGTCCTGATTCTGCAGCAATTGTTGCATGCCATAGTTGTGTTATAACCTTAGTACATTAAAAATAAAATTTGTATATGAACATTGCTTTAAGAATTCTTAATTCATATATAATAATAATGGTCATTAGTATTTGCACAAGGTAAACTTTTTATTAAAAGATTAATTCTTCCATTTAGAGACATCCAAGAGTTGACAGATAAAAATCTTCAAAAATCACTTTAAACTTTTGAGAATGATGGGAATTCTTTTTATGATTTTCAAGGTGTCCTAAAGACCAATAAATCTTGATATTAGCTAGGATAGGTTGACAATTTTGGAATAAAAATATAAAATTTGGTACTTCACCTGGGAATCTCTCTCATGCATAAAGAGCCATGCATCCCCTCAAATAAACAGGTCTGAGGAATCAAAAGCAGGCAAAAATGAAGTCCTTAGATGCTGTAATAAACAAATACGGGCTGGTTATATATTATCAGCACCTCCTAGCAGCGAGAAAAGCCATGAATCCTGGCAGTCAGGACACCTGACCCCAAAATCAGAGATGCCTAGGAGCACTCTGTGCTCAGCATGGCTCTACTTCCCTGCACTCTGCTCCAGGCAGCGTCTCTCCAGCACCTCTTCAGATCTGTTTACTACAAAGACTTCCCTAGCAACCCTGTCCACCAAGGCCCCCAATTCCGCAGCTGTACTTTCCAAATACACAGTGTATGTTCCTGCCTTCCTTCTCTTTCTGCAACAGAAACTTCGTCCTTTCCTTACTGTGGTTACCAACTTGGATTGCGTTTCTAGCCTACGAATTAAGATAGAACGTTGACAAAAACCACACCCACACAAACAAATACACCTCTCTCTTCTATTCCCTTGGTTAAGTCTTTAATCATCCTAAAAAGTGATTTTTGCCTGATCTGAATATCATCTGTTTTCTCCATTTATCACCTTTCTTGACTTTGATATTAGGCATATTCTCTTCGAATAGTGGTGAGCAACTGGAAGAAGAGGGAGGGGGGTGAGAGCCTGCCTACTCAAATGCCACCTTGTTCTGCTACACAGGTCTGTCTAGAACTCACTACCTCAACTGCAGAGTGGGGGGACTGAAACATTAGGCTTCTAAGATCCACATGAATTTTAAAATTTAGGAATTTAAGCATGTTGATATGATCAGCAAGTTTTTATTTCTTGATTTCATATTTTTGCTTACTGTGTTAGTAATTAGGACAATTCTCACAAAATGCCATATGCTGGAATAGAGCAGAGAGGACTGGCATAAGCTACAGAAATGTATTGATATAAGTCTGAGATCAGAAGTCCAAAATCAAAGGGTCATCAAGTTTGGTTCCTCAAGAGGGCCGTGAGGAAATTTTCTTTTATATTTTCATTCTATTTTCTGGTGGTTTGCTGTCCGTCTTTGGCATCCATCAGTTTCTGTGGCAACACAAATATCTGCCTCCATCTTCACCTAAGGTTGTGCCTCTGTATATTGATGTGGTCCCTAGAAGGTCAGCAGTCATACTGAATCAGAGGCCCACTCTACTCCAGGTTGAATTTTGCCTTAATGAATGACATTTGACAATAATCTTGTTTTCAAATAAGGTCTCATTCAAGGTACCAGGAAGTATACTTTCAGAGCTACCCAATTCAACCTATACTATTTACCCTTCCAAAAATAGAGTCTTAGAAAAGGCAGTTAAACCCCCACCAGTTGTCCTCACCCTCCTATCCAGCTATGAGTCAATCCTCTGATTACATGAGAAATAGGAGTATGGAGCCGAGATGGCATTCTATTATTTTAACCCCACAGGCTAGTGTTATGAATAACTTTGAATTACTTAGTGATTTAAGTAATTCTGTGAAACCATAGTTTTTCCATCATGCATTCTCATCCATGTCAATGAAAGACAAGATAAAGGAATTAAATGACTCTCTGATAGCTAAGTGTAACTATACTACACACAGAAACACACACACTTACTTTTATGACTTGACTGTCTACCAAAGGTCAGACACAGCTAGTTTCTAAGTACATGTGCTCCTTAATCCCAACAGTGATGCAGTAATAAGGTAGAATTTATTGTTATCTCAATTTTTCATAGGTGGAAATTGAAACTCAAAATCACATTCCTAGACTATGGAAGAAAGAGATTCTGCCTTTAAAGCTGTACCTTTAACGATGGTTCTCTACTGGGGCTGAAGGAATGGCTCAGTGGTTAAAGTGCTTGCTTAGCAAGCACTTAGACAAGCGCTAAGTACCCGAGTTCTATTCCCCAGCACCATATAAATCGGGTGTGGTGGTGAGCACCTGTAATCCGAGGGCTAAGGAGGCTGAGACAGGAGGCTTATTGTGAGTTCAGGACCAGCCTGGGCTACAGAGTGAGACCATGCCTCAAAAAAAAAAAAAAAAAAGTTAATAACTAAATGAAGTTACTTGCTTACTTTGTGAATTTCAATTTTCTACTCCACTTGCCTTCTCTCACTAGGTGTAATTGACAGTTGACCATAATCACCTTCCACAAAAAGTGTAGTGATTAAAATATAATAAGAAAAATTCTCAAACACATTAAAGATCTTTTACCAGCTCTACCAATAAATATAGTTATTCATATCTTAAAAACACACTAACTTTTTCAAGTCACAATAATTTCACTAGTAATATGGGTCCTGATATTAAGCCCATACCTAATGATACTTAACTAAAAAGATCCCTTTGAAAATTGGTCTTGTATGAAAAACAAGTGTCAAGTTTTATTGCATTTCTTTCTCCAGTCTGATAGCCTCCTTTTAATCTTTTGGGATTTGCAAAATGAAATATCTTTGTGAAGCTAATCTGGTGATGAAGATTTGAGAATGGATTTAAACCAAACATGAAATATTTTTGTGTAATAAACGTAACATTGATGGATTTTTAATAAACTTATTATGAGAGGGCTATGGTTTCAGTCTTTCATCTCCATTTGAAACCATTCAAGCCTATCTCTAGTTCATAAATCTTCATGTAGATCTAAAACCAAAAAAAAAAAAAAAAAAAAACCCAGCCAATATTTATCCTAGTATCTTCCAGTGCTCTTACAGCCCTCAATGTTTCTAAAGAAACAGGAAATTTTTGATGTCAAATTCAGGAACTAGGATGAAACTTTGACTGAGGCTTGGACAGGTTGCTAGTGTTTTCTTGGTGCGGGGCGTGGGTGGGGGGAACTGGCCTTTGAAACAGAGATTCTAAAAATAAATTATTTCCACAGAAATTCTTAGGGGTCACCCAAACTAGACGAAGCCAGTAAGAGGTCGATGGGTTCCTTGTGGACTGCAGTCTGGCCTCGCGTGCCGCGGCCTGTGTCTCAGGGTTACTGTGTCCTTGAGTCCTGTCTCCAGCGTTCGTGCTACCATGCCTCCACCTTTGTTCCTTTTTGCACAGGTACTTCCTTTACCGGGTTCACACGAGTAGGTCCCTTCTCTTAGCTGGCCGGAAGTTTCCCTTCAGGTTGCTTTTAGTAAGTTATTCACACTGGATTCAAAGTTTGAAATAAAGGAAATATGCACTCTTACATGCTTAAACATATGATCACAGTAGTGATTGCACATTTTAAATAATGCAAAGGTCATTTAATATTCAAATGACTAAAACTGTAACATTGCACAGACCAACATTTATACCGTTTAATTTTTAATAATACTTTAATATAAATTTATAAAAATAACAGTACTCAGGCAATTTATCAACTAGATTTCTAATAATTGATGTCAACATCTTTTTGTTTTCAAGTTCATATTTGATTATATATTTGATGAAGAAAAATTTTATTTTTCCCATTTATTGATATGTATGTATGTATGTATGTATGAGACACATTGAACTTGAGTATTTTGTGCATATGTATAGGTATCAAAATTGAATAAAAACTTTAAAACTGACTTTTTTGCTATTGAGTTTAATAACTTGTAGTATGTATGCTGTGCGATTATTTCAAAATTCACCTTTCTGCATCTGTGAAAAGACGATCTAAAAGTGATTGCCAATTCTGTTGCTTATATATAAAAACACTAATAAGTTTTCTTACTTTTTCTTCAAATTATCTTCAAACTCTTTTTTTACTGAAAGTATTAAGGAAATTCCTATCTCCTACCCTTTCAACAAAAAAACCCATGAAAGTCAAACTTTGTTGTCCAATTAGAGAAATTGCCATCTCTTTATGAAATGGTAGAGTAATATTGATTGATAAACGTTGCCTCATATCGATCTCAATACAATAAATATTGCTTGTTAATGTAAAAATGTGATTAAATCTTTTTGTTAGGCTTGACTCTACAATGGAGTGTGAATGATGATTCCTTAGAAGTAAGTTGTTCACTAGATTAGTTAATTTAATCCAGATTCACACAAGTTTTTATCACTTTGAAACTAAATTATTCCTCATTTTCCCTCCAGGCAATCGGAAGCAATTTCAGTAAATGCAGCACTTAAGTTAATGGATTTCCATGTAAACATCCACCCAACAGTTCTTCATACAGCTTTCATCATGTAGTATGTCATCCCAGGTTTATGTCCCTCTGGAACACACAGGTTTTGCACAGACAGAAGGCTTTCACAGTTAGTCATATTCAGCGAACTTCTCAGAGCCTGGGGAATCACAGCTTCCACAAATTCAATTGCAAGAATGCTGGGCAAAATGAGCAACAAACAATAAATTACTTTTAGGTTTTTGAGGAATCTCCATACTGTTTTTCATAAAGGTTGTAGCAGTTTATAGTCTCACCAGCAATGTAACAGGGTTCCTTTCCCAACACATGGTCACCAGCCTCTATTGCTTTTGGAGTTCTTGATAAAAGCTGTCTTGCTGGGCAAAGAGGGTATCTTGGTGTTGTTTTGAATTGCATCTCTCTAAGGATTAAAAGTGTTGAACATTTTTTTCATGTATTGATTAGCCATTTGTATTTTTTTCTTCTGAGAACTGTCTATTCATTTCAATTGCCCATTTTTAATCGTGTCTGATTTTTGAAGAGTCTATTTTCCTTGGTTCTTTGTATAATCTAGTTATAAATTATAGTTGTAGGTGGTAAAAATATTTTCCTCTTCCATAAGCTCTCTCTTCACTCTGTTGACTTTTTCTTTTGCTGTGCAAAGTTTTTAAATTTGATATAACCCTAGTTGTTAATTCTTGGAGTTTTTATGCATCAGGTGTTGTGTTGAGGAAGTCTCTTCCCACATCTGTATAGCTTCAAGTGTTCTACCTATTTTGTCCCCCAGGACTTTTATTTTAATATGTAAAAATTTGAGTCATTTTGGCTTGATTTTAGTACACGGTGATAGATGTGAGTTTAAATTCATGACATTTCATGTAGATAACCAGTTCTTGCAGCACCATTTGTGGAAGAGGCTATCCTTTTCCAGTGAATAATTTTGACCCTTTGTCAAAGCTCAGGTAACTGAGGGTACAGTCTGCCCTTCTTCACTTCAGCTATCACAAACTAGTTACAAATTTCAAATAATAATAATAATATTTAAATTTGTCATGCATCAACGTGATTGAGGACAGTACTTCCCTATAACTAGTTCCTAGCAATCCATTTACCATTTCTTTTTTTCCCTAAGATGCATGTTCTTATAGAAAGATAAGCCTTCATTTTTTAATTTTTCCCTTGCCCAGCATGAAACATTCCATTTCTCTTTTCTATTAAAAACTGCTGTCTACAAAGTCAGAGATGGATTTGTTCATGCAATAATCTATAGTATATGTATTCACATTTAAAAATTATTAAAAATAACATGTAGAGTAACAGACCCAAGTATCTTGTGTGCTCCTTCCAAAGAAGTGTCATAATTGTGTTCCCTCTCCTAAATTCCTGGAACATGTATACAGTCTTTCAAGTGTCTTCATGTATGTAAAATTCAACACTATCAGTGGCCCAAAATACAGGGAATTTTGTTTAAATAAAAGATTCTTCTTATTCTCTTCTTTTTAATAATGTCAGTTCTGTTCTCCTGGTGGAATTTTACCAGGAGAGGAAATGTCTCTTTAAACCAGTAGGCTCAAAGTGAATTAAACTGTAATATTTTTATAAAATAAAACATTCAATTTCATCATCTATGAGAAGCTGAAACTAGGGGGAAAGCATGCCTCTCAAAGGAAAAATGAAGAAATCTTTCACCCCTTGTTCCAGTGCGGACAGTACCATGTGGGTGTCAGGCAGTGGGTATCAGTGACTGCGACCACCCACTAGCGCCCACTAGTTAATGCTAGTCACCAAGTAGGGATGGCTCTGCCCACATGTCCTACTCCAATTTCTCCTTCAACATCCTTTCAGCATCTGCCACGCTCCCTTCCCCGCCCCAGACCACACAGTCATGAACCAGGAATTGTAGTCTCTTCTTTGTCTTAATCAAAAGATGTCAATGGTGAGTTTTACTCCTGGAACAAAGGACTGGGGTCATGAGAGAGAGGTTCAGTGTTTCCGAAGAAGGTAGCATCACCAGTTCCCTGAAAGTTTCTCTAATAATTCTAAAGTGGCCAAACAACTGTACTACTTTCACCCTACTCACATAGGTGACAAGTGTGACAAGATGTCACCTTCTCTGTCTGGTTGTTAACATTTTGCATTCACACCTTGCTTAAATTATGTGCCTATGGATGGTCTTTTTTTGCTTAGAAGCTACAAATGCAAAATTTAGTCCTATCTTCTTCTGAATGTTTCTTATTACCTTTTTAAGAGGACAACACTTCTAGACTAGACGTTAATACAGGGAGCCCAATCTATACAAAACAATGCATTTTAAAGAGAACATCAGATTGTTTAAGATTACAGGTATTTAATAAAACAACACAGCAGAGAGAAATACAGCAATGAGAAATAAGTTTTTTCAGAAGTTTCTATGTTGTTAAAATCAGCTTTAACCTCAATCTTTCTTATGAAACTTTTTAAATATCTATGGCTACACAGTGATTATTATCTATTTTTGTTCACTGTTGTATCTCCCTCTGTGTATGACTCATGATAAGCACTGAATAAATTCTATTGAATGAATAAGATACTATTAATGAATGACGAGTGAATGACAAAATCATGAAACCAGGAGAAGGCATTATTTGATTGAGCACTGATACTGAAACACTGGTTTCAGTCCCACACAGGCTTTCTTTTTTATCTTTTCAAACACAAGAAACTTTAAATCACTTACACAAACGAACCAGCCATATCAAAACGAAGCAGAACAATTACTTGGGTTATGCAAAAGCTCACAAAGGTGTACACCGTTGATTCATTTTCACTAGCATTATGTAACTCAGCAAAGTACAAACTAAGCATTTTGTTTCAATTACCTCATTTTTTGTAGAAAGCTAAATACGTAAATTTTATAACCATTATTTAGATTGGTGTGTAAAGCAAATAAAATGATGACTACAAGCCATATAGAGAACCTAGCATATTCTACGTGTTCAATAATATTGATTATTTAAGCATCCTGTTAAAACTTATAACCAGGCAAATTGATGGTAGATAATTTGTGGCTAATATTTATACTTTAACTAGGATTACATGACTGTGATAGTACTGTACTTTTTTTAGAATAATAGATCTTTATTTAGAAACAAAGAATGGAGGGGTAATGGCTCTATCTGGGAAGGGGTCCCCAGTGGGTTGCCTCCAGTACTGAATTTTTTTTTAAATTCATTTCATGTTGTTTATTTGGAAAACAATCTCAAGGACCTAATCATTGGCCGCCCTTTACTTTATTCATGGCAGGGCCATCGGGGAGTAGAATGTGATTGGATGTAACACAAAGGAGATACCTACAAGGGCAAACCACCAGTGTAGCTAAGTATCAAAAAACATATGCATATTTGTAATTTTCTCTTAAAAAGAGCTTTAAAATAAATGTCTGACAAGGACATACTAATCCTTCTTTTGCACCCGGCACATACAAGAAATATGTACTTTCCAAATTCATGGTCAAGACTTTGACAAGGGCTGAGAATGTAATTCAGATGTACAGTGCTTGCTTAGCGTGTGTGAGTCTCTGTGACCAATCCCCACAAACATAGACAGACAGACAGATGGACAGACAGATGGACAAACACACACACACACAAATTAAACCAAAAAAATTTTGGGTATCTTCAGGTTAGCTTAAGGCATTCTTAAAGTTAAGATTCCAAACATGTTTTATAAATCTTAATTAAAAGAAAAGCCATGAACTCGCCATTTGCTTACCTATGTAGTATCCACAGCCAATGGATTACATTTGCAATATGTTATAATAACAGTAGTGAATTTATAAAGTTGGAGGAGTATATAACCTATAAGTCTGTGCTGTAAAAGTAAGTTGTCTTCTCTGAAACTGAGTTAACCTGAAAGCCTAAGCCTCCTTGGTTGCATTCAGGGTTACTGAATCATTATATTCTAAAAGTTCCCTACCAGCATTTTAGGGAATCCATTAAAAGAGAGCAAGCGCTTTTTTAAAAGAAAAAGTTATGGGTTTCCAGAGTTCAATTTAGTTTTAACTTGCTATTCAAATTTACTTGCTTATAGCAAACAAATGAAAAATAATCTCAGAAAGATAAGACAGAAAATTTGGACGGTCAGGGTATTGTGTAAGGGAAAAACTATGAAATAAATTAGAGTGTCAAAATACTTACAATATTGTATGCAATTAATATTTCACAATGACCAATTTTACTATTAATATCATGAATATTCATTATAGAAGAATAATGCATATTATTATATTATATTATCTCATTGAATAGCTGATCAAATTCCATGTTCCATAAACACAGTATTCAATATCAAGAACAACAGGAAATAATGGATCAATTTTTTTTCCTACACTTATGCCTTCCTTTTATTTTAGTCATTGAGAGGATGTTGACAATAAAATCATAGAAAAAGATAGTTCACATTCTTGAAATAGAGGCAAAAATCTTCAGGTACATGTTTATCACAACACAACGGTAGGTCGATCACCTGTAGAAACATCCTGGATTCTTTTGGCCAAGGTCGGTCCAAGGACAATGCTTGTCAAACAAGTAAATAACATTTCCCAACTCATGTTTTTGCTCATTGTTCATAAAAATGGCAAAGCAAGTAAACTACGTTAAGAAAATTGCAAACCTGAAAAAAAAAACACTCCTGAAAGATTTGAGTTCAAAAGAACAAAATTAGGGACAAAGGTTTTGCATGGGAGATGTTATAAAGGACAGTGAGCTTCCTTGGGCGCAGGTGAGCTTACGTGAAACTATTGGGCCAGTTTTTGGCTGAGTTTCAGAATGTAGGTCTGGAAGGTGATACTTCATTTTACATAAATTACTTTGACAGCTCCTGTACTTCCACAGCAATTGTTCAGTGTGAGGAGAGGCCCCTTGCGACATTAGGAAGGCAACGATTAAGGGGAGGGCGTGGCAACACTGCAGGGCATAGGCAAGGTCACCTGACATCCCATGTACTATATTCTGTGTGTCCCTTTTCCTTCACAGTCTGGTGTTGATAGGAACAGGACAGTTGGGGATATAAGACCTGGAACGAATTGGATTGACATGAACTCAACACAAACCACATGTTCACTACTGATTTTGAACTTTATGCTCCTCAGAAGAAATCAAAGACATAATCTACTTTCTTAAACAATTAAATGGGCCTTTTGTCAATACTTAAGAAGGCCCTTCCACCCTTAGGGAAAACCTCCCCTCTTTACCCACCCCCCCTTTCTAGAATGATATTTTCTTTGCCTACACTTTTGATGATTTAAAAAACATGTTTTTTTCCCTTGTAATATATTTTGATTTGCTACAAGCAAACGCTTTCTAAGATAAAAGCTGGTAACATTTGCTTCCAGAAGTTATTTTTTAAATCATTGACTTTAATCAGCATTTCACTTTAGCCTATTATTTTCTTAAGCCTCAGAGAATTTAAGAGTACCATCCCAACTAAGTACTCTACTAACTTAAACTTATGTTGAGTCAAGTTTGGAATTTTTTACTCTTGGTCAGCAGAAAGATGCTCACTAAAGTGCCATTATGCTATCAGTTTGCTACCACACTGGGAAGAAGCTTTGATTAAAATAATTATTCAATTTTCCAGTATGTTTGCTCTTGTCCTACTCATATTTTAAGTAATACACTATGGAATAGATTCCAGATTCTCCAACCCTCAATGAACTTTGAAAATAGGTAGATAAGTAAATAAATAAAAACTAGAATATTCAAAGGAACCAACTCCATGTGTATTGGAAAGGATACACAGCATGCTATTTTCACCTGACTTTAATTTTCAAACATGCGTGCTCGAGTTCATCAAGCTACTTTGCCTCCATTCCAAAGGGTAAGTACATAAGCTACAAAGAAGTTCTGCTTTCTTTTGCCACTTTGACATAGAAGTTAGGATAATTAATTACCATCCTCATTATTTCCTTAAATAATACCCAGAATTACAAAGGTGTTTTGCACGGGGATTCATCTTTTAGAACACTTTACAAACCTAAGCTAATTTCCTATTGTGGTTCACCAAGAATGGCCATTCACCTTGCTTCACAAAGGGTGAGCTACAAGGTTAAGTTAAGAGCTTAAGGCTGCTGAATACATTAATGTTAATACCACTCCTGGGAGTAGATCACAGAAATGCCAGGTTTCTGCCTTTAGCTCCAATTAGAAGAACAAGTCTATAAGAAGAGCACATTTGAAACTCTGAATAAAGGTCTATTTTGTGCAGGTGCTTTCTTCTCCTTAAAAATGACAAAACAGAATATATATATATATATATATATATATATATATATATATATATGGACTTATTTCTTTTTTTATGAACACAGTCTATTGTAGAACACTTGAAAAATATAAGACTATATGAAGAATAAAAGATCAGTCTCACACCCATTCAGAGACAATAATTACAAAGATTTTATGCAGATGTATATTTTCTACATATGCTGGGTTTTTTTTTGTTTCACAAAATTGGCAATAGGCTTGAATTGAGATTTGTAAACTGCTTTTTTCACATTTACACACACACACACACACACACACACACACACACACACACACACACACATAAAGTCTGTGCCTATCTGTGTACGATGATAGTTCCAAGTTAGTTGATCTTTTTCGAAGTAATAATGAAGTCAGAGTCAGAAATGAAAAAATATCTTGGCGTGGAGGTGCACATATAGAGTCCCTGCACTCTGGAAGGCTGAGACACAGGATCCCAAGTTCGAGTACAGCCTGAGCAATTTAGTGGCTTAGGAAGAACCTGTATCAAAAATAAATAACTAAATAAGTGGCTGAGGATGAGAATGTATCTTGAAGTGATGGTCCTCAGTAACAACAACAACAAAAATATGTATAGCAAAATTAGATATGAATGTGAGAATTCACAATGCAAAAGGAAACATTTTAAGATTCAAATAGCTGAGAAGAGATAAGCACATTTTACAGTATAGAGGTCATACTTCAAAACAAATTTTAAAAAGCCATGAAAACCATAAATACCCCAATCCCAAATTCAGAAAACAAAAATGCGATACTCAAGAGAAACTACTGGAATCATCTCTCGCTTCAGTTTGGGCTGCCATTCTTTGGTGGGTGCTTCCGATAGCAGGAACTTAGTAATCTGTTTTTCCAGATACAAAAGAAAGATAACTCACTCTCCTCTAGCATGACTATTGGAAATTTGTTCTTTTTATGTCAAAACACTTTCAGTGACTACTTTCATCTGATTGACTTTAATTAGTGAGTCATGAATCAGGCAGCATTCCACGTAGGATACAGAAAGGCTACTCGCTGAACAAGCAGGGTTCATGAAGGAACAGAGTGGAATTCAAAAATGCAGGTGTGTTTATAAAATAAAGGCACTTTCTCACCTCAGCCCTTTGCTTCCAGTATATTTTGTCACTTTAGCTCATCGTGGTCATGCATACATATATTGTCCTTGCATCGTGGCTAATATTAATAGTCTAAACTGAATTAATAATTATTTTGTACTGCTGAGGATGGAACCTCTTGCAGTGTGGTACATCTCTAGCCAACCTTTTGATTTTTGATTTTGAGACAGGGTCTCATTAAGTTGCTGGATTGCCCATGCTGGCCTCTAACTTGTGACGCCATCGCCCTGGCCTCTCAGCGTGCTGGGATTACAGATGCATGTCACCAGGTCCAACTTGGGAAAAGTATTTTTAAATTTTTAAAATAAATTCTTAAAACAAAATAAGAGAAAGAATTTCTATACTTATAAAAATCTCCTTGAACTTTACAGATCTCTTGTAGGAAGTATGACCTATGTATAGTTTTTCCATTAGATATATTTAACAAAAGTTGAAGTTGACAGCAACACCAGTGTGAGGTATTAGATAGGGAATAGTGTGAAAGGTAAAAATAAAGCTTGAATTAGAAAGAAAAAGTGAACTAATATTACAATGGAGAGCGGAGACAGTGAGAGAGAAAAAAAAAGCAACATTAGACTGGGACAGAGCAGAGCCAAAGAAACAAAGAGGAAATTCAAATAATGATAAGAACTAAAGCCAGGCCCATCGAGGAGGAATTTCAAGAAAGTCCAGGTTGTCTTTGAGAGCACTGACTATCTCTTTGTTCTTTGAATTTTCTACGTTCAGCATACATCCTAGTACACCTGGAGTGCCCAGTGAAGGAGAAATCAACAAAATATGTCCAATTAGCAATGGAATGGTAAGTAACAGAATATTGATTTCTTAGCTTATGGATTCCTGCACTTCATTTAGCTTCATCTGACACCTCCGGACAATCATCAAAGTTAAAGTTGATTTTTAAATTGTCTGTACACATAGTATCAGAAAATATTATACAGGTTTAGGATGAAAGTAGCTCTGTTAAGTCATGTAATAGAACACATTAGCCCTCTCTCTTCAACCTCTTCCTCTGTACTATTTGGTCTGGGCAGATGTCTTAGTCCACCTGGGTTATGCTGACAGAGTACTGCAGGCTGGGTAAATCAGGAGCAGTAGAGGTTCATTTGGTTCACAGTTCTAGAGGCTGAGAAGCCCAAGGTTGAGAGGCCATGTTTGATGAGGACTTTCTTCCTGTATCATAAAATGACAAAGGTCACCTCCCCCCTCGCCCCCCCAAAAAAAAACACATGGAGAGAGTGTGAGTGTGAAAGAATGGCCAAAATCATTCTTTGTAATGAGAAACCCACTCCCATAAGAAGTAATAGAATCCTTGAAAAACGGCATTATTCTATGCTTGAGGGTCGGCTTTTCATGACTTAATCTCCTAAGGGTTCTAAACCATTCGCGCTATCACACTAAAAATTAAATTCCAGCATGAGTTCAGTAGGTGACTTTCAAACCATAGTAGTGGACTCGATTCAAAGTCCAGGAGAGACTTCTCACCGACAAGTCCTTAAAGCAAGGGCCCTCTCCTTTTCCACAGGGCAGGTAACTAATGCTTAGACCAGCTAAGTACAACATCTTTGCCTATTCCTAGAAAGTATTTCAAGAAGTGTTTAATTTGTATCAAAGACCATTTTCTGACATCTTTTCTCTTCCTTTGGAGATTGGAACTGATGTCATAGCCAAAAGGCACAAGCTGCCTGCTCAATGCTTCCTTTGTGGCTTCATTTTAATAAGCAAAGAGGAAGGGGAGAAGGAAAGTGATCCCTCTAGACTAAGGAAGGAGTACTGGTCTGAGGAGTGCTGGGAAAACAGAACTTTTCTCCAAAAGAGAGGCTTTGGAAGAAATGATCACATCAAGAAATGACTCAATAGAGGCTGATTTGAGCCACTAGAATTTGATAAAAATGTTCATACCCAAGGGCATAACAGCAGTCGTGTTCAATCCGCTTAAGCTGCAATTCTGCATGCATGTCTCATCAACAACCAGTATGGAAAAATTAGAGTGACCCAAAGGACTTCGCTGGTGTATTTCTATTCATCTGAAGTTTCAAAATCTTTACACAAGGAGTCCTAGTAAAGCCTGAAACTGAATTATTTTCCTGATGGGTCTTAAAGAAATATGTTGTTTATTTTGCTTACATGAATTTGTGGACTAAGTATTGCACACCCTTCATAATTTCCGGTTATAATAAAATTAACAACAAACAATGCATAGTGGTTTAAATAGATAGGTGCTTGATAAATGTGCAATTAATAACAAATGGATGAATAGAAAGGTGGATGAATGGATGGGTGGGAGGAGAGATGCCGAAAGACGGGCATTTGAAAACTAGATTTGAAAGCTAGTGCTCTGACAGAAGCTGTATTTATTCCTTGAAGGATACTGATGAGTGATCCGAGATTATCCAAAGTCTATGTAAATCTATGAGAATCAAGGCGAGGTAGCTATTCTTTCAGTGTGCTAAGTATTATTTAAGTGTGTAAGCTTGGCATTAGCCTGCGTCTGGGTCACTGAGGCCAAACAAAACTGAGTAGAAAAGAAAAACAAGGGAACTCCGAATTGCATAGAGCACTTCGCGATTTGAGTCAGAACTGTCTGCCCTGCCATCCAAGCACAACAGAAGTGCAGGTGCAGGCACGGGGGTAGAAGTCACAGAAAGTGTTCTCGGACTTGAAAGCCACACGATTCATTCCCTTTGTGGAACAGCTAACCAAGTGATTGAATAGCCCCTCTGTGTTTTAGAAGGCTTGGCGTATTTCCCCAGTGTAGGGATTGTCCTTTTGGAAAATCCCCTAAATTATGCTCTGATCTAGGGCTACTTTAGCCTATCAGTTAACTCCCCAAATTGGCAGTACAACTGTGCAATAAATTTATTAAGAACTCCTGAAAAAGCTTTAGCAGTCTGAAGTGATTTTTGTACTGCTATTGAATAGGACACAAGGTTTAAATTCTGTTTTTGTTTTGTTTTGTTTTGTTTTTCTTCAGGCAAATAGGTGTGTTTTTTGTAGAATTGAAGCTTTACTAATTGATCCAAGTTAACTGGCTCATATTCAATGGAGTGTTAACTATTCAGATCTTCTCCTTACTTGTTAAATTATGCTATCAACACACTCTGAGTGTGTTCAGAACTAACTGTCCATTGTAAAAACATGCAAAGAATATGCTATGTATTAAAAATTATCTATAAATTTCTTTTCATATGATGAAAAGTGTCATGTGAAATTGACCCCAAGACTGACTTCTCTAGATGACAGGTGAACTGTAAGTTCACTACGTACTGACAGAAAGAAATCCTTTGAAAACACATAACTCATTAACAATCTGGAAAAGATTGATAATTCTGGAAAGGACTGAAATTGAAAAGTTTATTTATTGGGTACACAGGCTACTAACCATGGACCGAAGCCTCTGAAACCATGAACCAAAATAAAACCTTCCTTACAAGTTAATTATTCAGATATTTTGTAACAGAAGTAGAAATCTGACTTAGCCAGAGATGTCTCTTTAATCTAATAGGAGAAAGTTTATTCTACTGTTCTACTTTGAGCTATCTTTGCAAAATTTTATCCATTATTTATAAAGTACAAAAGGTGTGTGAGTGAACAATGTACAGTCTTACAAAAACAAATCCAGGTCTAGCAGATTGTGTAATAGGAATACTTAGTAACTGTGCTTCAAGTATAGGCTTCAAAAGTGTCAGTCAGTAGGT